>JAPZEB010073181.1:0-14523 GCA_029783705.1 Chaetodon striatus
ACCCGTGGTTCGGGATGACGGTCAAACAGTCTCCAGTCTGGGCGTCCCAAACCCGAATCTGTCCCGCAAGGCAGCAGCTCGCCAGCAGCATCCCGTCACTGGCCAAGCACTCGATGTCCTGAGAGACACAGAGACACAGCATGGACCACATGGACAGAGACACAGAGACACAGGGACACAGCATGGACCACATGGACAGAGACACAGAGACACAGGGACACAGCATGGACCACATGGACAGAGACACAGGGACACAGCATGGACCACATGGACAGAGACACAGAGACACGGAGACACAGGGACACACACTGAATGGTCTCTGTGTCTCCGTGTCCTATCTGACAGTCAGGACTCTGAACAGGACCGCCTCCCGTGGCGTCCTGTTGTCCTGCTGTGCGTCCATCATGTCTGCTGCTCATCAGATCACATGATCTCGTCTTAACGAGGTGTACGTGTCATGTCTCACCATACTGTGGCCCCTCAGCAGCAGCGGCGAGATCTCGCTGACGGGTGGCGAGTAGCCGTAGTCATCGCAAGGCAGGTCCCCTCGGCGCCGGCGCCCATGAGCGATGCCGTTCTGTCCGTAGTTTCGTGGACAGAGGACACGGTAGAGACAGAAGAGGAGCAGAACCAGCAGGACGCCTGCCGCCAGGCCCAGAGCCGCCACCCTAGATGGAGGGGCGGAGTCAAACACAGAATGTTGTTATTGGTCAACACTGTTGTCTTCTGACAGGTGGACAGATGGACAGGTGGACAGATGGACAGATGGACAGATGGACAGGTGGTGTCACCAACATGGAGACAAAATTAAACTGTCAAACTGTAACTGGACCTGAGTGTGTGTGTGTGTGTGTGTGTGTGTGTGTGTGTAATGTGACGTTCTACACGAACCTGACGACACCTCAGGGTCAACCTGTGAAGGTCATGACCTTTGACCCGCTGCAGCTGATTGGCCTCACACTGTGCCTCACCTGTTCCTGAACGCAACATTTTAATATCGTTGAATAACCCTTAAAACCCAACGTGACATCATCAGACCTGAACCAATCAGCTGCAGACAGGAAGCAGTCCTCTCTACAGGTCATCACCACATACACACCTGACCACCTGCCCCCCCGCTGCCCTCTGGGAGGGGCCAACACTCCTTAAAGTCCAGTTCAGACCAGTGACCAGATGAAACTGTTTCAGAACGTCACAGAGGAGTGTCAGCTGGACTGAAGCTGATGGCGTCACCTGACACTCAGCTGGTTTAAAGCACGTCACATGTTTCAACAGCCAATCAGCTCAAAATGGCCGCAGACGGCGTGTTGGCTTGCTGCGGCAGGTGCTCCGTCCTCACGGTGTGCCGGTGTCGGACGGTGGGTCGCTGCTGCTGCTGGCTGTATGTGCTTATGCCCCGCCCACACACACACATTCTCATTGCTGCAAGCTGCAGATCAGAACGGGAGCACAGAGAGTTGTTAACTAGAGATGATACGCCGTCTCATTGAATGTTTCAGCTCATCTTTTAACGTATCTTTGGGCTGAACTTTAGGCTACAGTATTTAACCATATTAAAGCCATTCACTCTGCGAGTGTCTCAGCTCTGTAAATGTTACTGTCAAACACTGTGATTGTGTTTCTTTATTTTGTAAAACATAAGAATGGTTTTTAATTGCTCTCCATAAATGCTGTGCAGAATGAAATATGCCACTCCGGTTCAGACTGCTCCTGAGCCAGGAGTTTCAGAGCTTTGTCTCAATAATGTATCCCAAACACACACTGAGTCTGTATGGTGTCAGCTACAGTGTAAACATGACCATGTCATAGATCATTAAGATTAAGATCAGTGTGTGAAAAAGGCTTAAGTGCAAATATTGAGCTCTTTGAGTCAATCTTTGCAAACACCCGCTGCTTATTTATTCCAGCACTGAAATGAATTCCTACTTTGTGGTAAAGCTTGATGCCTGAGGTTCAGCGTGCCGAGTGACACTGGTCTTTACAGGTTAATCCTCCCAAAGAACATCCAGCTCAGTGAAGAATGAGGAAAGGCATACAGAGCCAACCTTTTCAGCTGCCATGATTGGACACGGTTGCATCATTTGGAGCCCATTGTGCAGCAGGGATCATTATGAATGGAGCATCAAAGGACTCAAAGCGGATGACGTGTTTTCTGAGAATTGATCCATCCAACTTGTTCCAATAACAATTTGCATTTTACAGAATAGAGCATGGAGAAGCAAAGGCTCTTCCCAGATAAGGTTTGAAGTGTCTTGGTTATCAGAATCATAATTACTCCCACTTGGCCTCAGCAGACAAGAGTTGTTTAGCTCCCCTGCACTGTGAGTTACATCCTCGATGGCTGCTGCAGAGCGTTGAGCATAAAGAACAGAGCTCTGCCCAATTAAACTCGACATGTTTCTCTTTAAGGCCTCTGTTTGTGCTGCTGATGCAGCCTTTTAAAAAGTCAGAACTCTCTGGATCCCAGAAACTCTGCAATAATGATAAGAAACGGGTGCATACGTCCTCTGTAGAGGCAGCCGTCAGTCCCCAGGGACACACTCACGAGTACTGCTCCTCTTCTGTTCCACCAACGATCTAATTACATTTAATTGTTGGTCCAGGTAGTGTCTGATTAGATGTCTTGAACAAGCAGCAGTTCCAGGTTGTGAGAACCTGTGTTAAAGATTGATGGCCACCACTTTACTGTGAGATTATAATTAAGGGCTGATGTCTGATGGTGATGCTGCAGGAGCAACACAGGTCAGAGCTTTTGTTTGAGATGATACATGTGTTTTGTTTGAGTTGATCTGAAGTGGGTTCATTTTGCACAACAAAGAGTGTGTAGACAGGAGCATGGAGCCTGATTCGACCTTATTTAGGTCACTGATGGATGGTTGACGGGGGGGCAGGGGTATTAGAAAGCTAAAAGCTAGAAAGCTAGAAAGCTAAAGTAATTACCTCTCTGAGTCCTGTGTGTGTGTGTGTGTGTGTGTCTGCAGGCGTGTGTCATTTGTCTGTATTTAAGTTCATTATGTGTAGGTGACATCGCAGTGTACCCACAGATTGTCGCTCCCTCTTTTGTATCACTGTAGCCGTTGATCTCTGAGCCACAATGACACCATCAGTGTTTCAGTTATTGGTTTCATTGAGCATCATTTTGTCTTTGTAATTTAACATTAACTGATGTGTGTCATCACAATAATGAAGTGAGTCACAAATCAATCTGCCTTTGAAGCAAAAAATCAAAGTGACTCAGTAAAATTCTGAAAATGACTCTGCCAGTGCAGTGTTTGGATGTCCGACTGGAGCCAGCATGATGTCACCCAGTGTGGACTCCTGATTGGACGCCTCAGGTTCAGCATTTCTGCCGTCACCATCTTGGTTTTTTTGTGACCGTACTTGGAAGAGAGGCTGGAAGAGTGAAGCTGAGGACACTGTCACTCAATTAATCATGAGTAACTTAAATAAAATAAAATTCACCTCGACACAGTTGCCATGAATGTTGAAATTTGCCATCGAGGCCAAAATGTAATGGCTGTGAACCTGTTTATTTCCTCAGTAAAGTCGGGTCTGTGGGTGTCGACTCACTTCAGTTGGCCATTTGTTGAACTGCAGTGTGTAACACTGTGCGCTGGCTTGGCTTCAGCCCCAGAGGCTGCTGTTGGTCAGGTACTGATTGTAAAAGGCTAGATTTCTTCAGTTTGGAGTCCTAACCACGCATGGCTTTCATGAAAGTATATTGGACTTTTTCTTCTCGACAACTTAGGAAAGATTTTCTGCACATCATTTCTTCTGCTCTCTCTGATGCAGCTAAGCCGTAGCTGTCGAATCGTAGCTCAGCAGCTATAACTAGGCACAGCAGATCTTTTAAAATATCTCAACATGCTTAAGGTGGTTTATATCATCAGCCTTTCTAAAATCACACGAGCAGAAGTGTGTGGAATCCATTAAACAGTCTGTTTTAACTTAAGCTGCAATGACAGAGACAAAATGAGAAGAGAGAAACTGTTTCACCAGACAGAACAGGACAAGAAACACAGAGGTGATGGAGATGAGAGAGGAAGGGTCTGCCACTGCTCACAGGATGAATGTTATGTGGACATGTGGAAAAACTCCTTGAAAAATGCATGTTCAAAAAAACTTCATAATTTTTTTCATGCCTGATGGGGACGGAAAACTTTTAAAAATAAGATATTGACTGGGTCGTAATAAGTCGTGCATGAAATGGTTAGGGAAATAAAAACCATTCAGAGAAGCGTGCCTGCAACCCCCCCAGCAAGCTCGCTTTATGGACCTCTGTATTTCTAAACCCTGTGTGTGTCCGTGGTGGCTCTCTTTGTGTATCTGTAGTGGCAGCATGCATTGAAAATGAGGAAATACAATCTGTTACAGCCCAAGAGCCAGAAAAATAAATCACCTGGTGGATTTTCTGGGCACTGGTAAAACAGAGGGCAGTTTAGCTCCTTTAGAATGAAAAAGTCAGGTCAGCCTTATTTCTGCAGCACATTAAAGACAAACAGAGCTGATCTAAAGTAAAGTCTTACAGCACACACAGAGAAAGCAAATGAAAGTAGAGAAACACAAACATTTGAGTGATGATTGCAATAAAATAAGAACAGTAATGATAACATATGGTCACTGTTATAATTGCACTTATAGCAAAAGCTGTCCTTGTTGTTTTTCTACTGTAACCACATTGTGACAGTGACAGTGACATCATAGGAAATGAAAGGCTTGTGGGTAGAAGTGTGTTTTAAGATGGCTCTTGAACATCTCAGTGGAGGAGAGTCAGACGGTGGGAGGAAGAGAACTCTAGAGTTTAATGCAGCGATACAGAAGCAAACAGGTCTGATGTTACATGTTCCCCTGTCAGAGGGCTAACTATTCCTGCACTGTGACACAAGAACAATGCTGTAGTTGTGGTGGTAAAGTGACACTCAACATGCTCTTGCAATGTTTATGCCAAAAAGCAACATGTTGTTATTAACATGGCGTGTTTTTGTCCAGGCTGTGTACAGTAGGCAGCCTCCTGTTTGTAGCCACATGCAGTGCTGTTGATCGTAACAAGCAGAGACACAAAAGGCACGCCAAGCCCTGCAGTCTCTTTGCATTAGAGCCTGCATCTATTTTTTGGGTGTGGGGGGGGGTTGTGTTTAACGTCTGGAGGGTAGATGAGTTTCTGTCTTAGGGGATTGCTGGGTTTCTGCTTCTCTGCTCTTTTTGTTATTTCTCAGGTGCATCTTATTCCCCGCTTTGAGCCGCTGTGACCTTTTCTTGAAGTGTGGCTCTCTGTGTTTTGCCTCAGCGCTTGTTGGCACATTCTTTGCCCGATGCTGAAGTGTCCCAGTAAGCCTCAGCTTATTTTCCAGTGATCTCTGTGACTCACTTTCCTCTAAACTTCTATAACAAGGTTTCTTTTCCTCCGGGTGTGCACCGAAAATAACCCACTCCACTGTTGTTTTGTTTCGTCTCGTGTAAACTTGACGTTTGTGTCCACTGAGTTGATTCATGATTCTTGCACGTCCCGGCAGGATTAGGTGTGACAGTCACTGAGGTGTCAGTCACGTATCTGTGATAATAGTCCAACTAAAATAGTCCCAGTTGTATCAAATCAAAATCCTTTTCTCTCCATAGCTTAAGTGTAAACAATGTTTATACATGTAAGACTGACCCCTCACTGTCCTGTTTCAAAAGGAAATGAATGAAATTAAGGACTCAATGAGTCTTTCGTGACATCAAGGTCTAATCAATCCACTAAGGGTAAACACGACACCTTCGGCAGTCTCTTCTTGTCTGATTCAGTACTTTCAAACATGAGAGAATCCTCATGGACACTAAATTCTAATTAACCTTTAACAGAGTAAAAACATCAGAGGATGACTGATGAGATTTTAGTGGTGAGCACTTCCAAAGGGACAACATGGGGAAATTGACTTTTCAGGTTCAACAAGTCATTGGTCAGTTGTGCATCGTGCATCCCTCGGCTCCTGTCCAGTCCTCCTTTCAGGCAGTTAGTGCAACAGCTGACAGATGTCTCTAAAAGAGCACAAAAAATACAACTATCTTAAATCTCAGGTTAGTAACTGAAAAAATCTAAAAAATGTAAGCATTTTGGAAATAACTCAATTTTATGGCTACCTTGGGGGCAGTGTTGTACTGGGTGTGGTTTGAACCCAATAGCAGTATCAAAGACAGGCAGGACAGTTTGTAATGAACTTTAATAAACAGCTTGTCAATCACAGAATGAGCAGGCAGGTAAACAACAGTGGAAATTAGTTTCTTGGTCCGGAGCCTTCTGGGACACAGGTTTCAATCCAGTTCTTTGGCACAGACACCAGAGCAGAGAGCTGCTGAGTCACTGGCATCTACTGAATGCACACAAACAGCAGTTCAACATTGTGCAGTGGTGCCGTGAGTTAGCAGACAGGAGGCGCCGTCAGATGAGCAGAGGGTCTGATCCCAGGTGAACTCACAAGGGAAGCCAACACATTCATGAGGAGCTTGCTCGAGGTAGGTCAGAGTGACCCCAACAGGACTCTGCAGGGACCAGATTTGAGCCTTCTCCATGTCCGCAAAGTACATGTAGACTGTTTGGGCAAACTCCCATGCCCCCCCTCCTCTGTTTTTGGTCTCCACCTACGTCTGAGGGAAGCTGCTACATGCTGCACTGTGTTCACCAGCTTTTTGAGCTTTGTCAGTGAAAATCATGCACGAGAGTTTTGAGAGTAAACCAAAACATTCAAGTTGTGGACCAGACTGCTGAACAATGAGCTGAAACTCACTTTATAGCTGCGTGAAACCAAGAGGAGCTGCAGATTCAGATCATCATTCAGATTCAAACTAACAAGCACATCAATGCTGCTTTAGTCATAACCAGACAATCAGAGTCCATCAAAGACAAGAGCTTCTGAATGTTGTTTTCGTGCACCAGGAGGATCAATTTATTTCCATCATAGCTTTCGTTAATGCTATTTCATAAAGATCCAGAGATAGATAAAGAGTTTTTATAACAGTGCCACTCAGTATGACAATCAATACCTGGCCCAAAGCTAATCGTTAGAGGGAGAGGTGCTTCAAAGACATCATTACCCACCAGGAAATAGCTGAGTCCAATGAGTCATGGGGGCATTATAAAACCCTACATGATTAAAACCCAGCTCATCAGGGGAGGAAAAAGGAAGGGCAGAGTGACATGTCCTCAATATTCAATAACCGTACACATGACAGAGTTCATCTCAGGCTTGTGGTTTCATAGAGGCAAACAGGTTGCAGCTCCTAATGGTTTACACCATCGCTCCGTTTAAAGAGTGAACAGTCTGCACTTCTCAGCTGTTGCACATAGAGACACAACTGTTGACACTCACATGCAGACTCCTCAGTCTGTGTTTCCCGCACAGTATTGGACAAAGTATCTTTGATAACATGATGCCTTGGCTTCGACCTGCAGCTCTGCATTTTTCACTCTCACTGTGGTTAACTAGAGAGCGTTCCTCTCTTCTTCTCTCATTTTGCTCACTGTTTGAAATTTGTGTGCTCCATATCCAAACACATATCTTCATATCAGTGGGAAGCTTATCAGGTGGAGCCAGCTGTGCTGGCTTCTTTATCACAACTGCTTTTGTCTCAGCCGATACAGCAAAGTATTCACAGCAACTGCGCTTCGTGAGATTTGCATTACACACCCACACTGCAACAGATGTGTTAGAGACCTCCCACCGGCGCCTTTTGAAGTCGGCCTACTGCTACTCACTAAACTGTAAAACACTAAAGGGGGATGTATAGTAAATGAGGGTCTCAGTGGCCCAGCGCTCTCTGTGCTGTGGCTTTGATGACAAACCTCTACAATTGTTAAGCACTGCTGCGTATAATTGAGATGCTGTCATGATGAACACCATGCATGAACAGTCTCACAGCTTGGTGTCTGGTCTCCAGTTACGTATACATGGGCTGTACATGGACCAGCAGCTCTGTAGCTTGCTCTGTTGGTTGGTCAGTTTGTCCACAAAAATCCCCAAATTTAGGCCTTTATGTCTATTTTGCAAGTCTTGGTGCTCTTTGTAGTTGGATTTGGACGATGGTGGCGTGTGGCTGCAGGTCACTCATCAGGGTGCTGAAATCAACTCACCAGTCTGTAAACTCCTTCTGCTGGAGTGCTTTGTCAGCCAGGTTGAGGTTTTCAAATGTGAATGTCCGTAGACATCAGGGGAAAGATGGAGAAGAATTGGCACCAGCTGCAGTGGCATCCTGCTAGCCTTCGTACAGGTGCCAGAAAACAAACTGGATGACCTCCATCCTGCATCAGTTTCCAACAGGATATCAAAACTGTAATATCCTTTGATTTACTGAAACTTGGCTAAATCCTGGACGGGACAATTCATCCAGGACTCTGGCATGAGAAGGAGTGGAGGAATGTGCTGTACAGTGAACAAGGCCTGGTGTGACGCCCTGAATGAGAGGAGCTCTCTCAGTCCTGCTGTGGATCAAAGCTGTGCACCGCTCAGAGGAGAGGAGGCTGCAAAGCGGCGCTGCCTATTTTCAAGAAATGCAACCATATGGCTGTCCTTCTGGGGTCGGGATGAGTAAACAGTTAAATAACTCCACGACCAGAAACCATGGATCACCAGAGCCATCCTGAAACATGGACGGATTTATAAGAAGATATGAAAAGGATTTACCTGCAAGGAGCTGATGAGATCACATTTCACTGGAGTTGTACCTTGTATCATTCGATGTGACAAATAAATGATTGATCGATTGACTGAATGATTATCATTAATATTAAAATAAGAGTATACAGCCCTGCCAGCAGCTCTGCAAAGCCTTACTTAGGCACCGCGGTTCTTTGAGTTACCATTCTCACAGTGATCATGCTAACATTTTGACATTTAAAAGATATTTAAATTCACCATGTTCTCCATCTTAGTTTTGTGTGTTAGCATGCTAACATTTGCTCATTAATACTGAACAAAAAGTGCAGCTGAGGCTGATGAGAAATGTTGTGATATTTCACTGAAGTGAATATGCTGACGAGCCGGTGGCTCCAGAGGAAAAGTCAGGTGTTCATCATAAGAATTTATCTTTAAGGAGCTTCGAGTGTCTCGAGTGAATATCTAGTTACTGAGATGTTCCAATCTGGACTGAAGTGGTGGGCCCAAATATCCACGCTGCTAGCATGGCCAAAAAACAATGCTGCTATTTAATAACAATAAACTAGGACGTATGTTGTGCTACTAAACAGATGATCTGTTATTTCTACACCACACACCTCTTTGCGATGCATGTGCATGCTTTAAACGCACCCTGTAGAGTTCTCATTATAAACCGCTTTATGTTCAACCTGTACCACCAAAACACACCGTGTGTATCCTGAGGGCTAAACAAATAAATGAAGTGTGTTCTGTACCCCATTAAACATTTGAAATGTCCTTTACTTGTTTAGTTTGAAACTTTCTTTGTTCAAACCAGTGATGTTCGAATTGCTAATTGCTACCTTCTACTCCCACCTGCTGCTGCGTCCCCTCTGGACTCAGGCAAAGTAGTTTTTGTCTTCTCTTTATTGGATAGAAATTTGACTGAGAATAACCCAAAGTAACAAAATGAGGCTTTCTGATAAATTATTTTAGTGTGACTCAGCATCTCACTAATTAATTTCAGGCCTCAGTGCAGTTGATTAAAAGCCTCAGTAGAGTTCTGGCTGCACTTCCTTCTTCTCAGCGTGGACGCTCTTTGAAAAAGGTCCAAGTTACAACTAGAACATTTTAGTGAAACAGACTTTTTTTGGTTTCTTTCTACTGCAGCACGTTTCCAAGACGATGACTGCTGATGACCTCGGACATCCTCTAACTTACTTTTCCTGTAGTGCCACCATGAGGGAGGCATTTTATGTTTCACAGTGAAATATCTCGACAGATATTGGAGGGATTGCAATGTCACTGGGTTCAGATATCCATGTCGCCCTCAGGATCAATTATTATAACGTTCCTGGACGTGATCCTGGGCCGTCATCAGTTCAACATTCATGTGTGTCTGGTTCTTTGCTTTGTGGCCAAAGACCTGCAACATGATTGGCATTCCCATCATCCTCAGCTGAACTTTGTGTTTAGCGCTTACATGCTAAATAATGATGCTAAACATGGCGAACATTATACCCACAGCATGTCAACATTGCCATTGTGAGCATGTCAGCAGCACGAGTACAGCCTCACAGAGCCGGTCCCTTGGCTGTGGACTCTGTCGCGTTTGTGCTTTCAAGACATGTAACTTTTTTTTTTCTGCTGTAACCAAACCAAAGCTCTCATCTTATTCTGCACACTACCTGTTGAACACACCCCCCCTCTGCGACTCTTCACCCAAGTTCCATGAAAATCAGACCAGAAGTTTTCACATTATTCTGCTTACAATCAAACAAACACACAAAGCGAGCTGAATACTTCCCCTCCCTGGTGGAGGTAATGAGTTTTCTCCAGATAATGAAAAACAACAGTTACTCAGGTCAACGTCACAGATGAGGAGAGCTTCATCCCTTCAACAGACATTTCAGGACTACACTGTAATTTATTGTCATGTACAGCCAATCCAATTTATGTGCCATTATACAAATGGCATGAAACACTCGTCAGTATAAACTGGGCTGAGCTGTAAACATTTTGACTGACTGTGTGTTGAATGTCAATGCAGACAAAAGGCACGGCCAATCAGACAGCGTTTTAATGGGATTTTAACGGCCCAGTCCTTGATTGATGAGGAGAACACTTTCCACGTCACAGTCACATCAGTGAGCCCACATGATCTGCATTTCAGTCTCCACCCCATGCTGTAGTCAGATAGCGCTCAATGTGCATGCAGATCATGTGGACTCCACCTCACCTGTAGAGCTCTGCTCCGTCTGTGCGAGAGTTATTTCAGGTGATTTCCTTCTGTCTCACCGTGAGCACTGGATCTGAATGATTCATATGACTGATGGCAATGACTGTAAGAATTCAAAATGTAGAGATGACATTATTATTAGAGGGAATTAATCCAACGAGGTAACTGTCCAAGGGCTATTTTAATTATAAAGGTGAAGCCCTTCCTGCAGGCCTCACAATACAGTCTGATGAGTGGTGTGAGATTATTGTCATTATCGCTCTGGTTGTTAATTACTTCCTCTTCATCTTGAATATTATGAGTAAGGGCAGTATTTAGGTTTAGTGATTGATTTTTAATCACAAAAAAAGCTAATTTACGTTGCTCACATTAAATTCCAGGATATTCGTGTGATAGTTAAACATATGATACACTATAGCAGAGGCTTTATGGATTTATCAAACAGCTGGCTCATAAAGATAAATGACAGTTACCTGAGACGCAGCAGCAGCAGCAGCAGCAGCAGCACAGTGACTTCAGGATTAGATCCTGGCTGAAAAACATAAAGCACCAGGGTTTTAAGGAAGCTGATGGATAGATGGAAAATCACTTGTGAGGTGTCCCCTCTGGAGTCTGGGCTGCGATGTGTTGCTCGTCTGCCAGAGCAGAATGAAGGATTATCTCAGTAGTTTGGTCTGACCACCTCAAACACTCACAGGCATTGAAGCAAGCACTGAAGCAGAGTCACGTCTTTACTGTCCTGGAATGAACACATCTCAAATTTGAAACGTGCCGCCGTCGTTTTTTTGCAGTTGATATCAAAGGTCGTGTTGAGGGACAGTTATCATTTGTGTTCTGTGTCAGTGTAAACTGAGTATCTTTTGGATTTGTATGAACAAAGCAAGACATTCAACATTCAATGTAAAAAGTTCGTCCTTGACCATCGTAAGAGAAAAAGATCTTAACTCTGTGTACAAGCTTTTGACTCCATCTCACAGTCTTCCTCAGCAGACGGAGTTTGCTCAGAGGAAGGGCTCATTTATGCTCAATGTTAAATACAGAGGTGGACGGAGCGCTCCGTCCGTATTCTGCATTCAGTCATTATGTCCGTATTTGTGAACGTTTCCTGAACGCTTGTGGATACGGAGGAAATGGAGCAGTACCACAGAGACAGTGAAGGCAGCACAGCGTAGTTCACAAGAGATACCAACACAGGAGACAACAAAGACATTTATATAATTGCTAAATGGAGCCTGTCAGTAATAAAGTGAAATGATGTCTCCATCCACATGTTGAGATACACGTGATGGCTGCACAGACCACCGCTGTCTACAGCGCTGCCGGCTTTGTTGTGATGTGTAACGTGTAACTCTGCCCTCTAGTGCCACCTAGTGGATGTGTCTACGCCAACATAAAGGGCGCAGCAAAGTGTGAGGGCGGTGATGTTTACAATGTTTGACAGTGACGTGTCTATTTTGGTGTATCAGGGGAGTAATAATGAGCCTTAAGGTTTGTTTCTGCTCCATCACAACTAGTTAGTCAGACGTGTTGTCCGACCACGTCACGTATCATCTAAAGTGTTTTTAGTTGGTCTGAAAGGCTACACCACAACATCCAGAACGTCTCGTCTGGAAGGTGCTCAGAGTGCTGCACACAGTCATTCAGATGAAAAGAGGGACAGACATAGTGATTGGGACAAGAATTAAAAAACAGAGCAAGAGAGAAGTTCAGACCCTGGCTCCTTTCACACCACCACACTGACCAATCACAGTGTGACCTGACACCAGACTGGTGTTAGATTAGGTCGTCTCTGGAGCTATTCAACCATCCAGCAAGAGTTGGCTCAGTGTTTGCAAACCGTCGCTCAAGTGCTGTGTGTGAAAGGTTCAAAGACACGAGCCGAAGGGTTCATCGATGAATCACAGACGCTCCTCGATGTCTAGCAGATTAAGTATCTAGGCATGTCAGTGAGCTCCGGCCAATGAGGGTGTAAGATGGGGGAAACTGGGGAGAGGGGTCGCCTGTAACAACAGGAACTTCACTGTGTGTTTCATTTGCAACACAGACAGCTACGTTGCTGTTTCACCCAAAAGGAAACAGGTTATAAATATTAAAGACGTGTGGAAACAAGCTGCTTTGAGAACACGTGATAGCAACGACAAATAATCCTGACTCACTTACAGTATGACGTCATTACCCTTTGAATTCTCACGTGTGTTCAAAATAAAAAGTACCGTGGAAATAAGAATACAACACAGTGTCTGAGCTTAGTGAAGTAACAGGTGTGTTTATAGTGTACGGGGCACTGTTGTACTTCATCCCTGTTGGTGTGCAGGTCGGGTGTCAGTGGCTATGAATGCTCATGTGTTTGGTGCGATTGTGGCCAAAACACATTTGTCTTGGCATTTTAGTCTGACGTGTCCTCTATCAGTGTCTCTATCAGTGTAGCATTAACTTTGTTTGATAGGAAGTCTGATCACTGTTTGTCCTTGTTGACTTGTTGAGCATTCAGGTCACTTTGCTCCGTTCGAGATCTGACACTGACGTGGAAGATGTTTGCATCACTTAAACTGTGATCACCACAGTTATTCTTATTATTTGTGCTGACCTGACACTTATTTGTTCCCAGGTGTGACAGCAAGTGAGTGGTGATGTTTCCCAAGTAAACGCAGGCTGAGCAGCGCACAGCAAACATTTAACGGAGATATTCCTGGCTACACGTCAGATGACACACCAACAGCAATTGTAATGAGAAAAAACACTCTGCTGGGAGGTGACCCGTCCATGATTAAAGTATTAGTGGAGAGGGACGAGCAAATAATTAAAGATAGGTGCTGTCGGCTTCTGATTTCCTGTCACTGCAAAGCTAGTGATAGAGTGACCACTTGTGTGTGACTCCGCGCCGTCGCTAGCTGTGACCGGAGGCATTGTGTTGATGTGAATGTGTCATCTCAAGAACACCTTTAGGGAGTTTCTTCAAATTTGGCAGAAACATTCACTCAGACTTAAAAAGGAACTGATTTGATTTTAGTGGTCATAGGTCAAAGGTCAAGGTCAGTGTGACCTCATAAAACATGTCTTTGGCTATAATGCAAGACTTCATTTGATAATTATGACAAAGTTTCACACAGATGTCTGACAGGATAAAATAATGAAGTGATGGCAATTTATATTCTGAAGGTCAAAGGTCAGCTTCACTGTGACATCATAATGTTCTGGCCATCAGTCAACATCATGACTCAGAGACAGGAGGAAGACATTTGGCTGGTACTGAGTTGTTGACACTAATCTTGGTGTCCAGCTTGAAGCTGTGCTGATTGTATAGGTCAAGGATGTGTCACCTACGGCCCAGGGGCCAGAGCTGCTCCGCCAAAGGGTCCAGTCTGCTCCACTAGATGACATTGCCCATCTAATATTTATGCTGTTGTGAAGGCTGAGAGGAGCCAGGTTTCAAGAGCAATTTAAACAGTGAGTAGATTCCTAATGTAAAAGGTTTTTCCACCCTCAGCACAGTTCTTCAAGATAACAATGAAGAAATACTTTATTTTCAGTGTTACATTCTCCAGTGACAGAATATATTAAAAGGATGTGCAAAACAATACAAAGGAAAGATGATTAAAAAAGGGCAACCAGCCAGTTTACAAAATTATATGAATAGTCTTTTTTTTTTTTTTTTTTTTTTTAAAGTAACATATT
>JAPZEB010073411.1:0-14485 GCA_029783705.1 Chaetodon striatus
CTGGTTCATCTACATCCCAACTCTAAGTTATGGTAATGACTTTTGAGGAGTGACCAAAAGAACGAGATTGCGGATACAAATGGCCGCAATACGTTTGGGGATCAGCCTTAGAGATAGGTTGAGGAGCTCAGACAGTTTGGGCATCTGATAAGGACATCTCTTGGCCACATTTGGGCAGACTCAGACCATGGTGGAGGGATTACATATCTCATCTGGCCTGGGAACACCTCAGGATCCCCCAGGAGGAGCTGGAAAGCATTGCTGGGGAGAGGGATGTCTGGGTTGCTTTGCTTCGCCTGCTGCCCCCACAACCCAGCCCCAAATAAGCGGATGAAAATGGACGAGTGGTTAATTTAAATGGGGATTAACTGAAATATTTATCTTTTTAAGTTCCCTCACTGTCCCCCCAACTATAGGTTTCTGAAGGATTGGGTCAATGTCTTCCCATGGTTCCTCCAGCAATATTCTGGACAGTCTCTCAAGGCATAGAGTGGCAATGTTGTGCAAGACTACACAGACAATGGTGATGTCACAGGCCCAGTCAGGAGTAACTCCGAGGCTTTTTAGGCAGTGACACCTACATTTAATTTGGCAAAAACCATCTCTGTTTGTACCCTGGTTTTTGTGTTGGCATAGTTGACGGCCCTCTCTGCTTCTTCTTCTTCTGGCTCTGGGGACAGTGTCAGCAGGTATGCCATGTCCCCAAGCAGGGTCCCATAAATATACATGAGATTCCTATAGTTGCAGTGGATTAAAAATCCCAACCACAATTAAGTTATAAAATATTTAACAATATGTACCTCATGTGTATACATCTTTTGAAAAAGTATTCCTTAAAATAACATCTACACCTTTCCCCATTGTAAAAAATTCTCAACTGTATGACCATGCAAAAAATACATTTTACTTCTGTACGAAAATCACTTGGATAGTAACAACATTCTCTTGCCTTATCCTGTGGAAGAGCTTGGCCATTTTGCCTCAATATTGGTTATCAGGCAACTTCCAACTCAGATCATGTGACAGCGCAGAGGGTGACCTTCAGTGATGTGGCACACATCACTCTGCAGAGTGTTACTTTGAAATTGCAGTATGACTAAGAAGGGTTAATTCATTGGTGTCTTACAGAATGTAAAATCTTATTCAAACTTATGTTAACATTTGTCTAATATTCCCAAATAATTTTAACTTTGGGTTTGACAATGTGTAAGATTCCAGATCTAGTTTTGCATAGACACTCTTCAGAAATGTGTTAATGCTATGACATACAGTAAGAAAAGGAAATGCCTGACTGTTCATCAGGCATCTCCTTGATAGTAATTCATCAGTCGGTGTTGATAAGGTAAAGTAAAGCCTCTCTGTACAGTACAGCTACTTCTTTGTGTAAGGCTGATATTAAAATGGGCATATCTGTGAACAATTGCCAGTGTAATATGATTTGTGTAAATTGATCTGCTATCACAAATGTATACATTTCATCCAGATCAAATTATCAGTATTGTACCTGATAATGTATGGACAGCTGACCCCAGCATACACCTGTAAATTGAGGGTGTGGAAAGATTTACTGTTTACATAGTCTGCCTTTATAGGTCCAGATGGGGCCTTGATATGCACATGAGTGCAGTCTATGGCACCTATAACGTTAGAGAAGCTTAAAGAAGAGGATTAAGTTAATATAGAGACATGTCAGTCTGTAGGCTCTTTACATTTATTTTAACTGTCACATATCTGCAACTGATTAAAAGGTTTCCTGGATTTTCTGTGTTTCCAGATGACCAGGGAAACTGATGAAAAGATCTGAGTACTGCTTTAAGGCAAGACGTACGCTTAAAGTTTCCTAGAATACAGTTGCATCTCCAAGACCCTCTGCATCACCATGCCATAAGAATATCCCACATGCAAGCACAGAGCTATGCAGATAGACTGTAACAGTGATTAGCGCTTGGCTATGGTGAGTGTGTAACATAGATACATCCCCAATTGAACAACGAATAGGTTGGTCATGTGGTGGAAATTCTCTGTTGCTTTGCTGGTGACTTCTGCCGGCCGACAAGGTTTTATTTTCTTTGCAAGGAAAAGGTCAATCAACACGAACGGTCAGGATGAAGAAAGACCCCGAGCATGGTGAAACCTAAACATTTTATACATCAGGAGAAACCCACCCCCGGGGTGTGTTTTACATCCTTTGTCTGCTGCAGGGTCGGCCCCTTACCCAAAGGTGTGTATTTGCACCCTTTGTCTCTTGCAGGTATCGGTACCGACCCCCTGTGGTGAGAAGTCACAGTTTAAAATACAAAAGGATTAAGCAGAGGGGAAGTTGGGTGTCTCCAGTGGTTGAAATGCAAAGGAATTGAATTAACAATGACAATTAAAGGGTCTGGCATCTTGGTGAGAAGGTGGGAGGTTGGGTATTTTACAAAGAAGTCAAAATTACAATTACACTCTCTTACCCTTTTCCTTTGTGTTAAACCTTGTGCTATTTTTAATAATAAAACTTTGTATGTGGACATAGAACTCTGTCTCCTGCCCTCCCTGAGTGAACGAACCTGAGTGTCCTTGGTAAACTGTAATCACTGACCTTTAGTACGGGTCCTTGGGCCCTAACCCAAGGTGGCGTTGTCGGTACAACAAGTATCTTCTGCTACCTGATTCAGTAATTAACCCTTGTGTCGCCACACAATATTCAGTTTACGATGTCTTTGCAGATCAGCTGAACTGCCTAGTGCACCAAAGATTCTTCATGCATTTGGCCTCGATCCCCAAGGGAATGATTCTGGGGAGGAACCAACCTTACCAACAGGAAAACCACGGTAAACCCCTACTGTTAATTTGCATTTGAAAAGCTATTTTTTTCATCTGAACAATTTCTGGACTGCTTTGCTGTTTCTTTGCGTACAAGATGAACGTCTAATGCACCAGAAATCTTTATTTATTGCTCTTTCCTGAAGAACTTATTCGACTTAGAAAAACACCAACAATCAGCAAACAGCAATCCAAAACCAAAAAAAAATCTAACGCGACTCATTCTACTTGCAGAGTGCACCATACTCCTGAGCTGGACGACAGAGGCTGTGCGTCCCCTAGCCTGCATGAGAGAGGCCGTGTGTCCCCTTGCATGCACCAGAGAGGCCATGCATCCCCTAGCCAGCACCAGAGAAAGACTTTCCTCTGAACCACATCAAATGATAAGGAGACCACAAACCAGTCTTCATACATGTGAGTATTAAATTGGAGGGACTCATAGGCTGTGATCTGCTGTTGACTGAATACATTTTTATAAGCTCTTGTCCGTGAATGTTCTCAGTCATCCAGGTCATTGTAATCTCAGGAAAAGATTAACTCGAAAGCAACTGGACTTGTTTAAAAGTCTTATGAAGACGTTTCACTTCTCATCCAAGAAGCTTCATCAGTTCATGCTTGTCAGACTAGTCAGAGGTAGTGTAACTAAATGGTTGGAAACCCAGGTATTTAGCCTCTGTGGATGTGTTCAAATTCAAGAGTACTCCAATCAGTTTAACGACAGTCGTTTGGAGTCGTTAGTCACTGGGTGTGACCTGAAACCAGGTATGAGTGACAGTTGTTAGAGACAAACGACTGTGGTCCCAGGAGAACTATAGAGTCCCCACATAGACACTTATGAACCTCCCTGTGCTCGAACATGGTGTTTGTTATGGCCAGTCCATAACTAGCACAGATGTCCAATAACAAAACACCACTCGGGTTCAGATCAGGCAGGCCATTCCTCCCAATCACTCCTCTCCAGGTTTCTCCGTCATTGCCCACGTGAGCGTTGATGTCCCCCAGGAGAACTATGGAGTCCCCAGCCGACACCCCTTGCAGGACACCGCCAAGAGACTCCAAGAAGGCTGGGTACTCTGTACTGCTGTTCGTTGTGTAAGCACAAACAACAGTGAGAGACCTTTTCTCTGCGACCCGCAGTCGCAAAAAGGCGACCCTCTTGTTCTCCAGGGAGAACTCCAACACGGCGGTGCTCAGCCGGGGGCTTGTGAGTAATTAAACCGACTAGGTTTGAAAGCAAAATATCAACACTGAAATCAAAAAATGTTTAAAGAAATTTATAATTAAAAATGTATTGATGTGAATCCAAAAGTTTTGCTTTTGCCAAGAGGAGTGAGGAGTCAGCAGTCAACTATGGTATAAAACAGTCAAACTGATTTTTCAACAATTTTGAATCACAGCAAGAGATCCTTGACCATACAGTCATACATGTCCACACAAAATATCAGGCTGATGGATCCAGCTGTGTGCCAGATGCTGTTTAATCAGCAGCTTCATATGTCACATCTGTCAGGTGGATGGATAATCTCGGAAAAGGAGAAGTGCTCACTAAAACAGATTTTAACAAATTTGTGGCCAGAATTTGAGAGAAAAGTATATCTATTGAATGTGTCAAAATTTCCCAGACAGAGATTGCCTGACCCACCTGAGGCAGGTAGGATAAATTGAACATTCCTGCCTGGAAAGGAATGCCTCTTTCATGTGCAATCAGTTTAGCCAATGAAAGGCTAAATATGTTGCCGTCCTCCTTTTTGTTAATTCCTTTTGTACAGCAGCCACAATGTGTGTGTTCTAGTTAACCCCACAAACATACACGTAATTACCCATACTGGTAATTTAAATACCCGTGTTTGAAAAAATAAACTCCTCCGCTGTTATGGACATCTGCTGACTGCCTCTCCTTCCTTGCTCATGTCATCTAAGTCAACAGAGTGCATGAAGAAAGTGTTAGATCCTAAACCTGTAAAAAATGGGACCAAAAACAAGTGTTGTGCTTAATTTTTTGTTCAGTGTAGCTGTAGACAAATGGATACAAATACTCACACATGCACACACACGCCTAAACACATGATCCCCTCCAGGCTTACGCCTGGCAGAGATGATAAAGCAAACTTGCTTTATTCAGTTCACTCAGGTACCACCTCGTTCTGACGTTAATAAGTCAGTTGTGACTTTTGAGCATGAGGCTTAATATTTAATCTTGGAAATAGTAATTTGACAACATGATCTTGACTAAAGGTCCATTTACTAACTTTTTTCAAAGCTTTCAATTACATCCCAACTTCTCAGTTGTCATGGAGATAGCTCAGTTATCAGTTGTGACTGAAACAAGCCAGAACAAGCTTGTAAATATACCTCAAGTTAAGATTATTCAGTCATATTTATGACTCTTGTCTACTTGTGTGTTGCAGTATGAACCACTATACCATAATTGTCACTTGTGACCACTGTTCAGCCCACTTGACATAGATTAACAGTGCATCTCAAATCACATACTTCCGTTAGTACACTTCAATTCAGTACATTATGTACACTGCCTACTTCTTGTGTGGTGCTTTTTTTTTTTTTGTTCCGCCCTCTTTAGGGCTGGGCAATAAATCAGTTTTATCAATTAATTTGAATGTGTTGTTTAGGTCAATTTGTTTTAATGAAAATCAAGTTTCTCTTTAACATCCGCCCCCGACGCTCCCCGCTGGGCTCCTGTAGTTCAGAGTGGGCTCCCCCCTCCTCCTCGCATGCTTGATACACAAACAACATGGCAGTGAGGGGGTGCCTTCAGTTGTTAGGAATTAGTTCGGTTTTGTGACGTCAGACACAGAACAAACCACTCTGCTGCAAAGTGTGTTTGACGGCTGTCGCAACCAAATTAACTGCAGCACCTCAAACAGAGGCATGCTGCCGAGTGGGAGAGGTGTTGCTCCCTACAACATGAGCAAGACCGTGGCAGCCCCAGCACCGCCGCCAAAAAACAACTTACCGTCTTGGAAACATTTACAAACTGTATCCAGTATGATAAGAAAGGGGCCCGGTGGAGAGCGATCATGGATGCAGTCGCGACGTATATTGCTAGAGATATGGTCCCCAATCAAAACAGGGTCACAGACATTTTATGTTTTGCATCGTGTCACAGTCAGTTTGAAACTAGAAAAGCTTACTGAAAAGTTACATTTTCACTGGTGTTTACAATGGAAGGCTACTATTTGATGCTGTTGATTATGCAGTGAATGCAGATGTTTAATTTTGTTTACATGATTCAGGGAATCAAAATAGTGACCAAATAGTTTTTGTATACCACAGGCACCTTTTTAGTATGAAAAAAAAACATGTTAAGTTTAAACACACATTCAGTTGCTTTCAATTAGCTGATTTACTTGTCCATAAGTTCCTGTTTCACAGTAGAGGGGTGTACAAATACTGTTTCCTAATGCAAAAATAACTGCCATATTAGTTTTTTTCTGGGTAGAATGTAGTGACATGTTGACTACAACTGGAGCACAGTCTTGGAAACACGGGGCAGAGGCATGAAGGCAGAAAAACCACAGCCTGTGGTTTACATATCACCACATCTCTTAACCATCGCGAAACCACAGCGTGACCAAAGTGTGACCACACTACAGTTCTCCATGGAAAGAAACAGATGGGTGAATGAGCTGAAGCCAAAAGAAACAAGAGTGGGATGCTAAGAAACCAAATATTAGAAATAAACTGTTGATACGTGGATCAGAGAAGGGAAAATGGCTGTGATCTGAAAATGTTAAGTTGAATGGGCAACAGACCGCCCCAAATAAATCATGTAATTCATGTGATTTAGGATCTACAACCATTGAGCATGTATTAAGGGTGATATTTAAGGTCAGACAGTGTAGAGAATATCAAAATGCCAGCACTCTTTCATCAATGAACACAGATGGCAATCTGTTATACCTGCTTCTATCTTAAAACACATGTACTTATGTCATATGAATTTACTCTCATGTAAAGGTTCAGTGTGTGGGCTTTCGGTGGATATATTGGCAGAAACAGAATATAATATAATAAGTATATTTTCTTTAGTGAATAATCACCTGAAAATAAAAATCGTGTTTTCTTTACCTTAGAACAAGCCATTAATATTTAAAATAGGAGCACAGAGATCCCCATGTTGCACCTCCATGTTACTACAGTAGCCAAGACAAACCAAACACTGGCTTGAGATAGGGCCATTCACGTTTTTGCATCTGCCATTGTAGTTAGCAGCCCGTCCTTGACAAGAGCGTTGGAAAAACACTGATTTTTTTTTTGTACATGAAACTGCTTTATTCAGTGTTTGAACCAGTTTAAATCAACAGTTCCATTTGTTTTGGAAAGCGAGAGAACTAGTGTTTAGAAATAACTCAGCTCCAGGTAGACACCTTAGGTAGACACCACATAACGTCTGGATCTTAAGTTATTAGACAAAAAAGGTGAGCACACATAAGCAGGTGCTGGGCAAGCAGCCCATCTGCGACATGCCAAACATTGCAGGAGAAAAACTGATTTGTAACGTGAAACTCCTTTATTCAGTGTTTTTACCTATTTAAATCACCTGGTCTGTTTGTTTTGGAGAGGACGAGACCTCTGCGGATAATTTCTGTCCCTGTAAAAACCTCCTGAACAAGGAATCCTAACCAAGAGCAGTTTCAGCTAATTGCAAACTGCAATCCTCACCACTAGATGCCACTAATCCCCCTAAATCTTACACACTGTCCTGTAGTTATATATTTGATTTATGTTCATTTCTTGTCAGTCCTCCTGTTCATTTACAGTAGATATTTAACTGGTAGCTTACAGTTACCCCATACCCCTTACATGCCTTTGAAGACATGGAGGCTTTGACAGAGAACATTCATCTCCATTTACAGCCTGTCCTCCACATACTGGACAACTACTGTGTAGTACTGAAGTATGTGTGCTCTGGGCAGCAGGTCAAAATCATCCAAACAACAGTTGTCAAACTATTTTGATGTAACAACTCCAGGCTTTAGGAGACATTAAGAGCAAGAATACTTAAAGTCATGGTCTTTCTGGCAAAGGCATGTTTTGTATTAGAGTCTGTCAAATGAAAACAGATGGCAAAATGCATTTGTAAGGAATCAAATCAAATTACTCTCTGTCAGTAATACTGAAACTGTTAAATGATAAGTTTTATTAGAATCTGAAAAAAATTATGTTTCTATTCATTCAAAGAAAGGAAAACGACAGAAAGAAAAGAGGGCAAAGAAGAGGGCAAAGAAATGTCTTATTTGCAAGTGAGAGCTTTGAAAATGTGGGGCCATATTTGTTGTCCTTTTGGCTGAAGAAATATGACACAGTGACTCCAATAGTAGCAAAGTTATGAACACCTACAGTTTGTATATTTCTAAAACACTACTTTAATTTATGCAGGGCAATACACCGAAGACACAAGAGATGAGAGACGGGATGTTCGCTGCTGCTTGTGCTCTATATCCGTCACTAAGGAATGCTCCTTAACACTAACATGTCCTCCCCTGCTCTCACTGTGATAACTTACACTTCAGTGCATCTTCCTCACTGCTTTTAAGGAACAGGAAGGGGACTCATCCTTTACCTAATAGGGTATATCACCACTTCAGTTGAACTGCTGACAGGACTGTGGCTAAACAGCTCTTTTACATCTCATCTAAAATAAAATAATAAAGATTAAAATGTTTTGCAACATATCACCCCATATAGAAGATGAATGATGAATGTAAGTCAGAGCTGAAAAACCTGCCTCCACCTCCCACTCACAACACAGCTCAACACTGACTGTGAGAACTTCCAGCAGCACACTCACATATTAATGACAGGACCTGCAGAAATTACTCACGACCAATTGGCTCGACTTCTATAACAATATTATTCACAATATGGCGCAAAGAGCGTCACCATTAAAGTGACACACAATAATGGCAGGCTCTAGGGCGTATGTGCTCTGAATTATTAACATCAACAACAATAATATTTGTATGGGACAGGAAAACAGACTTGAGTTACTGTGTCGGAGCACAGGCACTTACAAAAAACAAGTCATAATCGTAAATAAAGTGGAGTTACAAAAACAATACTTCCCTCTTCTCTGAACAACAGGAACTTATAAAAGCTTTCTTGGTGCACTTTAAAAGACTGATGTTCTTAAGCCCTGTGTATTTTTACTTTGGAAGTGCTCATTGAGCATGTCATCACTACAGTAACACAGCAACAAACTTACAAGTTTGTCTTGTTAACTAAGTTCAAAAAAAGGAAAAAGGCCTTTTTCTAAGTAATGATGTATTTCAAATGAGGTCTATTGGCCCAGAACTGCACAAGCAGGTGCAACTAATCCCACCTGTGCAGGGTATTTACTGAAGTGGGACATGCACGTGAGCACACAGGCGGAAAATTAATCAAAAATGTGACTGAGCAAAAAAAGCAAAACAATCAAATAATGCTCATTTGTTTGTTACAATTTCGCTGTAGTCAACAAGTGGCATAAGTAAAGTTCTTTCCTGTGTAGAGCAGAAGTGTAAGAATAATTGAAAACCTGAGTAGTGTCTTTAAATAAGACATGTTTTATGAGCACATTGAATAATAAGAAGGTAAACCAAAGCCAAACATCGCATGAAAAAGGTATCTGATTGACCTGCTAGTTATGGTAGAGCTGGGAGCCAAGGCGCAGTGAATACAAATGCAAGCCTTGTTTTGTTTAATATTGAGCTGCTACAGTGAACAAGGTGAATCTATTCCCAACAGGAGGTGCAAGCATCATTAACTCTTTTTCAGTCAAATACATGGATAAGGGTTATTGCTAACAGTTAGAAAGCTTTAATAGCAGAGAAGCTACTTACATGAAATCCCACAAAAATCAGCCTGTTCACTTACAAGTAGAAAAGCTCTGGGTGCATTTGATGTTTATGGATGAAGCACGGAAACTGAACTTGGTGCTTGTATGGGGCCGTGGGAGCTCTAACTATAGGGCTTTTTATACAGCCTGTAAGTACAATGAACTGAATTTATAGGCATGGCATGAACAGATCTGAACTTCAACCATTGTTTTAAACTGTTGTCTGACCTTTTGAGAAAGTAATATACTGCAGAAGAACAGCAAAAGCGAACTGTGTTTACATTAAGGTGATACCTCTAGCGGTCTTACTAGTAATTATGACTGACCGAGTGTGTCAACAAAACATGGGACTTTATCACATGATACTGCTGTTCATTTACAGTTTCCTACAGACAGTCAATGGCGGCTCTTTAACTATGATAGCGGTCATTCCTTGGCCTTGAATAGGTTATTATTGTAGCACTGCTGACAAAGGTACCCTAACTTTAATGAAGTAGGAATTTTATCCAGAACCAGGCTCTTGCTCCAACTCTGACCAAATTGTGTTCGGGACTAAACCAAAGAAAGCCTAAAAGGGATAGTTCTGGTTTTTAGAAGTGGGGTTGTATGAGGAACTTATCTATATACTGTGTAGTATCTACAACAGATGATGGCCAGTGTGCCTCCAGTTTAGAGAAACAGACAGGAGTAACACCATAGAAGCTAAGCCATAGACTGCTGTACAGCTGCAAATTTCATTTTACGTACCTGCAAGAATCAATATTGGTTTTTGTGTACGTGTTTGTTATTTTTGTATTTATTTTCACGGCTTTACCTTGCAGTCAGACAGTCCTTTCCAATGGGAAACTGAGCTGAAACTGAAACTTATCTATGCCCTCTTCAAAGCCAGACTCCACTGAGGAAACCAGTAATTTAACCTCCCTGAACACGGGAGTTGCTGGTCTACTGCTGCCTCATTTTTTTGTGTTATTGTTTGACTTTGGCGTGTCTGAACTACAGCTTTGAAACTCCAAACAAAAAAAAACGGTAGACCAGCAGCTCCCGCATGCCTTAAGGGTTCCTGGTTTGAACCCAGGGTGGGGAATTCAAACCCAGGGTGGGGGAGCCCTTGTATGCGGAATTTGCATGTTCTCCCCGTGTCAGTGTGGGTACTCCGGCTTCCTCCCACAATCCAAAGACGTGCAGGTTGGGGATAGGTTAATTGGTGACTCTAAATTGACTGTAGGTATGAATGTGAGTGTGAATGGTTGTCTGTCTCGATGTGTCAGCCCTGCAACAGTCTGGCGACCTGTCCAGGGTGTACCCTGCCTCTCGCCCAATTTCAGCTGGGATAGACTACAGCCCACCCGCCACTCTCAAGAGGATAAGCGGTTAGAAAATGGATGAAAAAAAATGGATGGACAACAGCAGGCAGTTCTGCAGTAGCGACAACAATGCTGTAAGTGTGAATACTGCAATCATGCAATCACTGCTATCAGTTCAGCAAGGTAGCTGACACGCTGCTCATGCATGCAGGGTGGCCAGAGCCTTAGACTGGCTTAACCAGGAATGATTTCAGGTGTTTTTCACATGTTCCAGGTTATTCAGAATTCTCTGTAAAACTGGATTAGAACTGGGCTTTTTGTATGTTACGGCAAAAACTCTGCAGCTTCTTGCTCAAATTATATTTTAGCATGAGCCCAATGTTTGCTGTCTTATCTTCACTGCAATATTTGCTTGTGTAGCAAAACCAGAAAATTGGGCGATCATATACACACACTGTGTAAAACATGATTCTTGCAAAAATTTTGTTTTTCTATGTAAAATGAAATTTCCTGGTGTCAAAAATATCTATGTGGGATCACCATTATGCATCTCTTTTTGCAATAAAATATATGAAGATGTAATGTGTGTACATCATTAAAAAGGAAAAAGGTCTTTGGGGAAAGAAGAGACATGCTCCTTTGCATCTCAGCAGCCTTACAGCCACTGGATGGACGTATTTGTGTTTGACTGTCAGTGTGTTGTATGCAGTAGTATTATAGAGTAAGGACCAGAATAGCAGTCAAACACAACCATTCAACTGGTGTCAGTCAATCACAAACACAGGGTACTTGGTCTGCATTGGTTTTTGGGTGGATGGATCAAGTCAAATGGCATCCACATAAATGCCAGAACCAAAGGTTTCCCAGCAGAATACTGAATTGTAACAAGATCATCATTTATTCACTTCATCTGTCAGTGGTTTTTAATTTTTTGGCTGATTGGTGTACACTGTCTTCTTGTTTCATGCCAGGCATGCATTACTATCGACAAAAGTTTATTTCGCATGTCCTTATTAATTATTAGGTCATTGGTTTTTATGTTTAACTTGCACGAGAGCAGAGTTGTTCTCACCTTTGATGAGATCGATGTAGCTTTTGGCCCAGATGTCACGATGCTGGGTGGTGAGGATGCCAACAGGCTCCATGTTGGTCTGTAGGGAGGAGTTGTAGATCCTCTCCAGCTGAACACAGAGCTGATCAACTGTCAGCAGAGTCCCATCACTGTTGTACACTTTCAGCACAAAGAACTGAATCCAAGGGGAGAAAACATGAAAGCAAGACTGGGTTACCAACTAAGCAAAACCTCCCAGGAGCAAAGAAACTCGGGCCTCCAGAGGCCTCAGGCTGTCTGTGAGGAAATGACTTTGTGGTACTTTGCTTTACAATAAATAATTGTAATTACTAAAGTGATGAGGTGTTTGTCTCCTGACAGTTGTGTACTACAGTGATGTTATGCTCCTCACCTGACCGTTGTGTACTATGGTGATGTGTTTGCTGGTGTAGTACTCAATGGTGTCTACGGTCACACCAGGCTTACGGCAGGATGAAAACACCTGCTCGTACTGCTTCATACACAATGGCTTCCCTCTCATGTACTCAACTGGTAGTGTCTCACTGGAAAACATACAAACATTAAACACTACCTCAGTCATGCAGTATCATTTCTAATTTTGACCATTGATGTCTCCAAAGCTGCCCCATCCATGTGCAGGACCACTTTAAATAATGTTGCCCTGCCTCCATCTTTGACTTACACATGTTTGACCATACACGATAAGAGAAATTAAAGCTGCAAGCAGCAATGAATGGGCCCTCACATAATTGCCTATGTTGGAGGGCCTGGCAGGATGACAGCTAACGCAGCTGATCATTTCTGTGAAAGTCAGACACTGAATGGAGATGTGAGATGGTATATCCTTCATAGATTGCAGGTGTTGGAATGACATGTAACAGTTTGTGCCACTTCCTGTGTCCACTATGTGGTGCTAGAGAACATGTTAATTATACCTCATGTTGCTATAAATCAATTGTAGACCAAACCATGTAAAGTTCATGTAAATGAAAAGATAACTGTCTGACAACACTAACATCCTGTTGCCAGCACTTAGCGCAATGACTCTGACACTTAATTGGTATGTTGATGCCAGTTACACGAAAGTTACAACAACTTCCTTTTGCATAGTGAATAAGGTGTCACTATGGCAATGTCACTAGATGTAAACTCACAATCTTGCATGACAAGTATGACATATTTTTGGCAGATCGACCATGTATGCTCAAGTTATAATAAATTCCTGTTTCATGGCAAAATGTGCAAAATGGCCACCGCGCTATGGCAACATTGTTCAATGAAAATAATTTTCACCAGAAAGCGTCATTGAGGTCTTGATTGCAGTAGGAATTTAAGGTGAATCTGGCCGACTTGCTGGGAGGAGTACATCAAATTATGAAACATCACTTCCAGCTGCAAAACATCGAAATTTCACACCTCTCCATGGTAACATGGTTCGACGAAAACACAAACTTTTTACAACTTTCTTTACATCCAGTGTCTTTAGATAGTACACATAAAATTTGAAGTCAGTAGGATTAAATCATGTAGGAGGAGTTTGTTTGTAGTATGAACCCAGTAAATGGCCAAAAATTGAAGAGTACATTCAAAATGGCTGACTTCATGTTGGGTTTAGGGTATCATTTCACATTGGAGCCTGATGCCTCGTTTCCACTTATGTATGTGACTGGTGTCCGTAGATCCATAAATATATGGATGATGCCTCTAGTGTCCAATGCAAGGAAGTGCATTTCTTTAAGGATGGATAGATTTTACTGTTTTTGGATATCCAGTGCTTTTGAATATGCACCTGGAATATTACCGTGACAGAAACAGGACCTGCCAGGTACGTGGCATGTTTTGTGAAATATTTCATTCAAAAGATGAGAATGGCTGAATGAGTCATAATGACAATCTGACTGTATATAATGCATATTCATATTTCAGCAGAATAACATTACTCAGATTGACAATGTGTTAAAACTAGATAAACAAGTTATTTTTAATCAAACAAACTCACTTGACAACACAGCATGAGTATCACAACCATTACTTTGGAGGGGGACATGTCCCCGCCACTTTTGAAAATCGTTGATGATGATGTGCTTCTATGCTGTCCTTCAGTCCAGCCTTTTCTAAGGTGACGTGACCCCCCCACATATTCGTCGAAATGTGAAGACGATCGTAGGCTAATCATCTCTAAGCTATCACTTAGTGCTCTTTCCATTGCTTTGCTATGAAATCCATTCCACTTCCTCAACAAGAGAATGCCATATCCATGGAAATCCACTCCATGTTTTCAATGTATTTTAGGAACTAAAAACTCTCACACACTCACTCATGAGATGGGGTTTGATGGATTAAATTAAATCAGGTATAGTACCATATACTACACTCACTGCCATGAGGACTACAGACGGAAATAAGCTTTTTTGCTAAATCTGGTGCACACATCTTTTATTCTTACGAGTCAGTAATGTAGGTGCA
>JAPZEB010073474.1:0-14476 GCA_029783705.1 Chaetodon striatus
CCCGTCTCTCTAACTCAGTCTTTCTCAGACACACAACACACACCTGCTGCTTTGAACCTTTTGGCTCTAGTCTCAATTAGCTGTTTGTTTTCACAATATAAAATCATCCTGGGAGTTTACCTGCTCGTCTCCCTCCCAGCCTCTGTCTCCTTCTTCTCTTCAGTCTCCTTTCTCTTATTATTACATTTGCACTAATATTATCGTCCATCAGTCTCCCATGAAACAAATGGGATCCATGTCATGATAACGCCCACATATTAGATCATATTCTACACCATTTGGATTCATGCTCGCTGGTACACGCCGTACAATTTTCCATGACGCTGATAATTACAATGCATTTCTTTTCTTTGATTTGCAGGATTCCAGTCCCACTTTGAGTTCCTCTGAAAGGTTTAAACTGCCCATAAAATACCATCCTTCTGAATTATTCATATTTACCAGGCACTGTTGTGACTGCTATTATTTCCACAAGTGTGTATTCAATGTACATAATTACAATTCTTACAGTTTGCTATCTTCCAAGGGAGTGTCACTCAAATTAAGATTACAGCTCAGATGCAGCTGCATATCACCAAGGCTGCTGTTTGTTAGATGAAATAAGACCAAGAACGTAGGAGGTAAAGACCCGCTCCACTGAAAATTAAGTTTTAAACCTTGTTAAGATGTCATGACCGCAATAAGCAGTCAACGCCATAAATGAGCGTTTCCGCATTGGAACTGCGCTGTACTAATGACAGTCTCAAAAACATGGATTCAGACAGCCAGGGCGTCATACATCACATATCAGTGTACTTTTGGGGTGATCGTTTTTCATATTATTAAGATAATGCTACGGCATCAGAGGAGAATCCAAATGAGCTACACATCAGCATTTTTGGAAGCTAAGTTTCACTTTGATGATCTTGTCAGATCTGGTGATTGGGAACAAGGTTTATCTAACATGATTAGCTGATTAATGATGTAGTCAAGCTGAAGGCTCACGTTATCTTTTACCATTACGTGTCTAATAGTGTATGGCGCGATGAGCAGAGTCGAAGGTGAGCAGGTACGCTCAAGCTGCAAGCGAGCGTCTGATAGAGATAGAGGCAGAGAACAATTTGCATATTCATGGAGTCGCACATACTAAATGAGGCAGAGGTGAAGAGTTACATCAGAGCATTTTAAGGCATGAAGGAATTCTTTCTTTGATGGAAAAAATATTAAAAGTGATATTGACAAACAGAGATGAGATTTTAAGGCTTTAACCAATGCCAGGAAAGGAAATTTAAACACACCACAACAAAACAAGGCAACTACAAATTCACATAGACACCCATTCTGAATGTTATCAAATGATTAAATGGGCCTTATTAGTGGTTATCAGTGTCAAAGATATGGGTTAGAAGGGTGCAACTAGTAGGTTGGGAATGCTGTTACCAGCACATTAAATGCAGTTTTGTTTGGTTTCACTTTTGTTAGGTTTAGAAAAAACATAATGGTTTGGCTTTAAAAAATGTCATGTCACCTGGTTGAAATAACTCAGTGTTGACTTTTGACTTAATACAAGACACGAACCTCATTCTCCTGGTTGAAAGTTCTGTGTTTGTTTAACCTATCCACCAACCCAACCACCTCACTGTTACGTAACCTGACTTTCTCTGTCGCTGTGTAACAATAAACAAGAACACTTAATGTGCTGCTTACATTTTTCTGAATCTACTTAGTCGGTTTAGCAAGACCCTTCTTACCCATATCTTACCCATTTGAGAGCCACTAACAATGCACGAGTGATAACACTGGAACCAGGATACAAAGAGAGGCCTATAAAATACTTTCCCTATAGTCTTTTGCATGACCACACTAGTTGAGTCAAACAGTACTTAACTGTCCGTCTGTTTCATTACAATGTCATTCTTCTATTCCCACTCCTTTTGATTTTTTTTTTCTATCTGAATCGAGGCTTTAGGGGTAAAAGGTGCCATATTGTGTAAAAACTATGCAACGCAAAATTGCGATTTAACGTGACCACAGTATCACATCACTGAGAGGCCACGGCAGAAATTCCCTCTGAATCTGGGAATAAATTGTGATCTGTTAAGCCAGTGGAAATGGTGTTTTTAAATCTTATGGTTTTTGCCCTCAGCTCAAATAGTTCCCAATGAATGAGAAAAGTAATTAAACAAAACACATCCTATTGTTGTATAGCAACTGTTTCTGCTTGACTAGTTCTGTTTTTTTATGCCTCTTTACAGATGCTGTACAAGATTAGTGTTTGAAGTCTTTAAGGCCACATCTTAAAAGCCCTGGAAACTTCTTCCTAATGATTTTTTAACAATGAGGAATGCTCTCCTACAGCCCCCATATTCCAAAAACATAAAATGCAAATAAAAACAGAATGCCATGATTTCCATATCCCTTTTGACTTATATTCAGTTCAATACAGCCCAAAGCCAAGATATTCTACGATCAAACTCATAAACTTTTTTTTCTCTTAAAAAAGGAAGTTGGGAAAGAGTCGTGTTTACCACTGAGTTACATCACCTTTTCTTTTCACAGAACTCAACAAGTGCTTAAACTGAGGAAACTAATTGTTGAAATTTTGAAAGTGAAATTCTTTCCTGTTCTTGCTTGATATACGACTTCAGTTGCTCAACAGTCTGATGTCTCCATTGTCATATCATTGTCTGCAATGGCATCAAAGTCTGTTTATAATGCGCCACACATTCTCAAAGGGAGACAGGTCTAGACTGCAGGCCAGTCCAGTACCTGTGCTCTTTTATTACGAAGCCACACTGCTGGAACACGTGCACAACGTAGCTGGCCATTGTCTTGCTGGAATAAGCAGGAACATCTCCATAAAAGATGTCATCTGGATGGTAGCATATGTTTCTCCAAAACATGTTTGTACTTCCAGCTTTCATTGTGCCCTCACAGATGTGCAAGTTACCCATGATGCCATGGGCACTAACACACCTCCATACCATCACAGATGCTGGCTCTGAAGTTGAGTTGGTAACAAACTGGACAGTCCTTTTCTTCTTTGGCACAGAGGACACAATGTCCATGATTTCCAAAACCAATTTGAAATGTTGACTCATCAGACCACAGCACACTTTTCCACTTTGTGTCAGTCCATCTCAGATGAGCTCAGGCCCAGAGAGGTCAGCAACATTTCTGGATATTGTTCATATCTGGCTTTGGCTTTGCATGGTAGTTTTTAGTTTGCATTAGTAAATACAGTGACGAATGGTTTACAGATGGTGGTTTTACAAAGTGTTCCTGAGCCCGTGTAGTAATATCCTTTATACAACTCTCGGTTTCAAAGCACTGCCACCTGAGTGATCAAAGGTCATGGGCATTTTGTGTTGTTTTTTTTTTTGCCTACATTTGTCTGGATTCTCTGAATCTTTTAATTATATTATGGCAAAATCCCTAAATTCTTTCCAATTGTGTGTTAAGGAAGGCCTTCATCCCAACTGTTTTGGAGCATGTTGCAGGCATCAAAATCAGAATGGGTGTATATTTTACAAAAAACAATAAAGTTCATTAGGTTGAACATTAAATATCTTGTCTTTGTACTTTTTCAATTGGATATAGGTTAAAAGAGCAAATGATTGCATTCGGATTTTATTTATGTTTTACACAGCATCCCAACTTTTATGGAATTGGGGTTGTTATTTTTACAGTCTATGGGTTGTACATTAAAACAAAAGTTAGAACAGTGCTGGTTATTTCATCTTAGAGACTTCTGTGTTGGTGGTTTTTCTCTGTGCTGTTCTCACTGGTTTGAGGTGGAAAGAGGTATATGCACCAATCTAAGTTTCTGTTGCAGTAAACACTAAAATGGGACCAGGATCACAAGACAGTGCAATAAAGTGACTATACATGTAATTTACTAACTCAGAAAGTGAGTTTAGTCTCAAGTTTCTCAGTCCAATCACAATCCATCATGACTGTCTGAAGCCCGGTGGATTTGCCCTACATATCAAAATAAAATGCTGGTGTTGCAGACATTTCTCTGATAACCAAAAAGTAAGAAATGAGTGAACATAATCTATACAGCAGTGAGTGAGCTGGACTTAGAGGTCCAGTATGTAGGATTTAGGGGGATATATTGGCAGAAATTGGATATAATATAATAACTATGTTTTCTTTACTTACAATAAGAATCGCAGTGATTTCCCTTACTACGTTGTAAACATTGTAAACTACGCATGCGCAAGATGGCGGCCGCTCTGTCTCCTCAGTGAAAATTATCTAGGCTCTTTTTAGCGACTTCTTCGTTTCAACCACCGGTTTTATGACAAATCTTAATTGAATATTATTGTGTTACGTTTGCTAAATCAAACCCGCCGAGATCGCACCAGTTAGTGACCTACTGATCACGATCTACGAATCGGACTGCCTTGGCCGCCTATAAGGACGCCTGTCGCTGGACCTTAAAGCCACCGAGAGGACTACCCCGAACCTGCCGGAATCTCAGCCAACATGTTTAATTTCTCTTCCTGTTAAGCAGACTCTGTTGCCTGTTGGGATTTGTTAATGTTACAGAGACAAGAGCATGTAAATATTAATAATTATTGATTGCTAACCCATCCTCTCATAAGGTGAAGTTGCATTATTACCATATAAGGAGTGTTATACTGCAAAGGATTGTGACTGCTTGAGTGAAAAATAACAGTCATAGAGTGTGCATGAGTTTAGTGTGTGAGAGAGAGAGCAGAAGTGACCCAACGGCAGGATGTATGCGAGACGTGTGGGTTAGGTGTGCATGAGCAAAAGAAACAATAATGAACTTGCACACAGAGAAGAAAAAAAGAAGCGGAAGAAGAGAGAAGCACCTAGCAACCATTGCGTCATAAATAATTGTACACGCTTAAAAGACTGGGTCAGGAAGAGATAGGTTGTCAGACTCCATGCCCTGACTCGCTGGTGTTGCTGGTTAGGGCAAGGGGACACGGACCCAGAGCTCTGTATATCGTGATTTGTGTTCAAGGAAATAAAGAAGAATTAAGTAGAATTCATTCACTCTCCTGTAATTCTTCATCAACAAACACGCAAGGGAAAAATACGACTTTGGTTTTATTTTAAGAGTAAAAGTTGCACACATTTTCGCAACACAATGCTGCTGCTAAATATAACCTTTGAGTGTGATCATGGCAGAATGTAGTCCTGGTGACACCTACTGTAGCAAAAACCTACATAGAAGCTTTTTTGAGTACCTCGGTGGGTGTTTAGCTGTCTGTGGACAGATTTTTGTCAACTTGATAACGTCGCAATCGTGCAAGACTTTTGCCTCACTACTCCCACACATGATGTCTCTTCCACCTCTTGAACTGTGCACTGACTCGACTGAGGGACAGCTATAGAATATATAGTAAATGCAACAACTAGTGAGTGAAATTACAGTCCTAGGATGAGCCCAAACATCATTCATAAATATTTACCTGGCCTAACCCATCAGATCCTGTTGAGCTTGGGTCAGATAGCCACACTCTAGTTTGCATTGCTGTATGTGCAGGTTGCTTTTTACAATCATGACTGATCCTCTACCAAGTTCTGCCTTTTGAACGCAAACTGGCCAATTATAGCATAACATCAGCCAGCTCTGTTCCGTCGTGGGTCTGACAACTACACAGCTATGCTTCCTGCAATCATCTCAGATTTCCTTTACTTTCAGGCTGATTTTGTGGATTTCAAGCTCAAGGTTGTGCCAGGGGCATTTGTATTAATGATACCCATTACTGAGAGGTTGAAAGAAGATAAGTGTTTCTTGCCCATGCCAAAACCAAAATCAAACCCAGAAAAGTGTTGGATAAAATCATAAACATAAACCACCGCACACTGAACTGAGAGACAGAAGTAGGACCTGCAGTCTGTCTTTCTTTTTAAAATCTTTGTCTCAGTCATCTACGCAATGGGATGAGGTTGAATTACATATTATTCTTGTAACTCTTGTACTCTTTATCTCTTTATGAATCTTGTTTTTTTATGTAATTTGTGTAAATTTATTATGCTTTTTGGATGCTTTTGAAAAAAAGGTTTTTGAGTTATGTGAAGGAAAAAAAATTGAAAAAGAAAAGTGAACTAACTGTGATAATTAGTCATGTGGCCCATGTATATTTAGCACACGTGTGAGTGCTCATGTGATTCTATCGAGCGAACCTGAAGAAATCCATGGGCAAAACGCATTGTTTGCTCTTAATAAAATCACAGTAATTCAGTTCAGTGTGTGGTGGTTTCTGTTTATGATTTTATTTGAGATGTTCCTGTGGCCAACCAGCACCTGATCCTTGAGACTGGCTGTGCAGAGGGAGTTCTGTTTACCTTACCAGAAAGTGTAGGGTTAGCTAGCTACTGAAGGTATAGCCTACTGAATGAATACACATGCTGTTTTTGTTTCATAATGATTGTAACAGTAAATAAAGACTGAGCCTTCTCTTTGGGAAGGGAAACTTTGCGAATATTCAACCTGCTGTATGTCATTGCAGTGTGTGCAGAAGAACAGTGTGTGGCTTCTCTCAGGGAGTGCGATTAGTTACAGTGGGGGCTCCATATTGGTATGATAGCTTGAGGGGCCATCACAAAGAGACAGGGCTTTGTGAAGGGTCATCTTCTTGAGGAGTCAAGAAGAAAACTGAAAGAATTGAAAACATCTTCTGGCTCTTATCATCTATAATACTGCCAAGGTTACCTTTTTGCATCTGAAGAGCCTTTTCTGGATCCTTTGGTCAAAGTGTGGCCCTTTTTCTAGGATAACTAAAGGCATAGTTGAATCAGCGCAAAGCCGTTAATATGACTTTGACTTTTGCCTCAAGATTTTGCCCAGTTTAACCTCAATGTTAAGATGTCTTGCAACCTGCAAATCATCAACTCAGTGCTTACTGGGTAGCTGTCAATCCCACAGATGGTAGGATTTTGGCTTGAGTGAGTCTTACTACAAACTTATGAAACAGTATTATTACCAGATTATGTATGAAGGGGCAATCATGTGTCCTGAAGTGCCAAAAAATGTTCAGGTTTAAACTCCAACCAATCAGGACACCAGGTGATTTCACTGATTAACGCATTGTCAACCAGACAGGGCGAACTAATCAATGAAATCAGCTGCTGGTGTGTGTGTGTGTGTGTGTGTGTGTGTGTGTGTGTGTGTGTGTGTGCCTGGGCTGAAATTCTGCAGAAACTGTGTGCAGACACTGTGGTGGTTGTTTTCTCCTGTGATTTTATGTAAATCTGACAGACAAATAAACCTCTTCATTATGTGTGTGATGCAATGTGTCAAATAGCTGTCAGGGCTGTGGAAGTCTTCCAGCATGTCCCGAGGCTTAGAGCGGCGTCCTCCGAGTCATCACCGCTTATCCTCCTGTTACCTGCGTTGCCCCTGGATACGGGGGCGATCTCTCTTCTTCCCGTCACGCCCTGCCTTGTATTCCAGGCACGCAGCATGGGAGTCTGCGCGTGTGGCAGTGAGGGTGCGTACACACAAACACAGCAAGAGGAGAGACACGTACAGAGAGACATGCTCACACACAATCAAATACATGAACCAAAAGTGACAAACACTCACAAACAAAAAGGGACTTGAATACAGCAACACACACACACACACACACACACACACAGAGTGCCAATACTATCAGGTTGTTGCACCAGAACAGATAATGCCTCCCCACGGCTGAAAAACACTGAAGTTAACTACATTCAGATGAGGAAACTGTGCGTATGTGTGTGTGTGTGTGTGTGTGTACGTACAGTAGCAGCTAAAACTGTTGAGAGCCCAGAACATGAATACTTAATGTGCACAGAACGTGTGTGATGTGCTGGATTGTGTTTGAACTCATGAACCACAGGGCATAAGTGTACATAGCAGGATACGCTTGTTTCAGTGTGTGTGTGTGTGTGTGTGTTTCAGGGCTGCTACTGTTTCAAAAATCAAGTTTGAACAAATTTGAAAAGACACACTATTTGTTCAAATGCATTGAAATGCACCCCCCAACAAAAAATGTTGTTGACATTTCATTAACTTACATCACACCCGTCTGACATCACATTCTTCCAGCACAAACAGTTAGTTACCTTGCCGTCTATGGTTTAGAACCCAAAATGCTTCCACACACTGATTCTTACATGCTTTGACGTTGATTATCCGCTCAGGATGGCTTTGTTCAGTAGTGTCTTCCATTTTCTTACCAAACAACGTAACTAGTATTATTTCTAGCCGCAGGGCTTAACATGAATGCTTGTCCACTTGCCCAAGGCAAGTAAACTCTGTGCCTCATGCAATTGTCCGATCGGGCAAGCAAAAAATAAATGTGATGTCTGATGTAAATTTTTGTAAAAACAAACTGTACTGTTTCGTGGATGTAGGGCTCTGATGAGAAATATCTGACACACTTGACACTAGGGCTGCAACCAATGATTATTTTCATTATCCACTGATCTGCCTGTTATTTTCATAATTAATTGATTTATCATTTCGTACATAAAATGTCAAAAACGTGTGCAAAATGCTCATAAAAACTGCCCTAAAATGAAATCTTCAGTATGCTCAATTTGTGCAACTAGCAATCCGAAACCCAACAATATTTTATCTACGATAACAAATGACAAAGAAAAGCAGCAATTCTCACAAAATTATTAAGTTGGAACCAGCAATTGTTTGACATTTTTGCTTGAAAAATTACATCAGTAATTAAATGACTATCAAAATAGTTGGAAATGAAATTTCTGTTGAGCTTCTGATCCATTAATCAACTAATATTTGCAGCTCAGAGAAATACTCCAGAGGTTAACTCTGAGGTTAATATGTTGTATACAACATAAGCTCCAGAATATATGTTGGCATTGTATGTTACTGTGTAGCAGATACTTTGAAACCTTTTGTTTCAACAATGCTGTGGTTAAGTTTAGGCACAAAAACGAAAAGAAAAGATCCCATTTTGGCTTAAAATTCCTGGTTTTGATGGCACAGTCCTGGCTGGAAATGCAACGGTATCTTAGTACAAAAATAACTGCATTTTGTGGCACGATCCACAGTGGAAACAGTGACTCAACACAAAAATAAAACACATTTAGTGGCAAAAAACAGCTGAAAATGGCACAATGATTCGCTAAAAAACAACCAGTGTTGTTGTTTCTTGGTCTTGAATAGTGGTCTGCAGCTTGGCAGGTGTCACGCCTCATTGTCACACAACCACCCATATCCTGATAATAAATCTAATGATGATAATACATTTTATTTAAAAAAAAAAAAAAGGCACCTTTCAAAACACCCAAGGTCACAAAACAAGCATAAAATAACACACAGAACAAGAAACATGAATTGGCAAACACACAGGATAAAGTCAATGTTAAAGTGCATAGGCCAGTTTGAACAGGTGGGTTTTGAGATGGGATTTGAAGGATGTTATGCTGTTGGACTGTTGAATGTGTGGCAGTAGGGAGTTCCAGAGCCAGGGGGCAGTGCAGCTGAAAGCCCTGGCACTCCTGGAGGAGGTCAGAGAGATAGGTGGGGGCTAAGTTTTGGAGGGCTTTGAAAGTGAGCAGAAGGTTTTTGTAATCAATCTGGTACTGAACAGGGAGCCAGTGTAGTTGGATGAGAATGGGGGTGATGTGGTCGGATGATTTGGTGCGGGCGATGATCCGGGCAGCAGAGTTTTGAATGATTTGAAGGCTGTTGATGAGTTTGGTGAGAAGGCCAGAGTGTACTGTGTTACAATAGTCAATACGAGGGGTAACAAATGCGTGCACCAAGACCTCAATGCTGGACTGGGACAGTGATGGGCGGAGTCTATAAAGGTGGAGAGAGTGGCCCAGGTAATATTTTTTTTTATGTGTGGTTCAAATGAAAGAGTGCTGTCCAGGATGACACTGATGCTCAACCAAGGTCAGCTCATTTTCTACGCCACTTTAGAAAAGTTGATAGAGGAAGAGAAATATCTGTCTCTTTAGCTGTTAAATGTTCTCACTGTATTTGCCAGCACATCTCCTAACATTGTGTATCTGCTGTTTTGTACAGAACAGGGAGGGTACAGTGAGTGTTTTCACCCAGAATAACAGCTGTCTGCCTGCCCCTCTCAATACAGCACTGATAAGAGTGGTGAGAACGAATCAAAAGAAACGCTGCTGCCCGGAAAACCAAATAAAAAAACTGAAGGACGCTGGTTGAAAGCTGTTTCTTTTATTTTGTCCACCCCTGGAGACAAACTGTTTGCAGCACTTTCAACATAATGCACTGCAGTACAATTCCACCACCCACTGCGACCTCAATAATAAACACAAAGAAGAATGTCCACCTTTCTGACGGTGTCAAATTGAAGCTGAATTCATGTCGGATCACATTAGATTGCTCATGTGTACCTAATCAAGTCACCAGTGGGTGTGTATTGAGTATCATCTTGTTCCAGCTCTTCACTGAAACTAGAAATATTCACAGCCGAGACTCCACATGAAACTATATATTATGAATACGTATGTGAACATTTCATGAGATGATTTCCAAACAGCTGTCAACACAGCGTCTGTAATGTAACATATGCTGGTTCTTTTAAACTGATAATCAAAGTGTGTGCCATTATTGTGATTGCACCTATTAAGAGAAGATAGTAGTTTATTAAGCCCTTTGGGGACATTAACAGAGATGCAGACAAAAGCAAGGAGACGGGGCAAAGACTGATTTTTAAAGGTGTAGAAGTGTTTGTGTGCGTAAAGCATTGAGAGAGTGTATAGCAGTGTCAGTAGCAATGACTGTGTGCAGACATTTAGATTTCCATCACAAGTGTCTGTGAAGATGTGCAAAGAAAAAAAAAAAGAAGGGATTATAAATGCATATGTGAACATTTAATGAGATGACTACATTTCCAAACAGCTGGCAGCACCGTGTCGGTGTGATGTAACATATGCTGTTTCCATCAAACAGATAATCAAAGAGTGTGCTGTTATTGTGATTGCACCTATTAGGAGAAGATAGCAGTTTATTAAGCCCTCGGGGGACATTAAGGGAGATGCAGATGAAAGGGAGGAGAAAGGGTAAAGACATATTTTCAAAGGTGCTCCATGTGGTGTTTTAACATCAATTAATCATTATCACAATAATTATGATGTTAGTGTGATTAAAGAGACAGTTAAAACCATCCTTGCAAATACCCTCAGCCTCCAGCCTTCTCTATAGTGCGTTTATAGCACAGTGCCAGTCGCCCATGTGAGGGGGAGAGGCAAAAATACAGCAAAGGCTATTTGCTTGATTATATTTCTAAATTTGGAGAAACCAACAAAAAAGACCACAATGATCAGTTTTAAGATGTCTTGCCCACCAAGGTTTCCATTAACCCTTTAAAAAACTGACTTTTCACCAGCAGCTGCAGGAGGTTGTTGTTTGCATGGTTCTCTTCAAATTGATTTAAAAATAAGAAGCAAAATAGCCAGAGCATTCATTCTTTTAGCAGCAGAAAGCCAAAACTTCTTTCTTTCCTGTCTTCACATCATGACCTTACATTAGATTACCTTACATACCATGTAAACATGGTAGTTCGCCATGATTAACTCATCATTTGCATAATCCTGTGTATTCATCAGTCTAAACAAAAAACCATAATAAAGTTAGAGCGTCCATTCTTTGCAGCAGAAAGTTAAGGATTCTCTCTTCCCAGTCACCTTATTTTATCTGCCCTTACATGCTAACGTAGAATTTCATCATAATTACGCCAGGATTTCCCCAGGAATTTCCCCTGTGATTGCCGCAAGAGATCGTTGTTTGCATTGTCTTGTATATATCAATATAACATGAAAACTGTAATAGCTACAGTAGAACATTCATTCTTTTAGCAGCAGAAAGTTAGGGTTTCTGTCTTTTATGAAATCACGTTGTGCATGTGAAATGATGTCACTGTGCTACTTTACATGAGGTGCAAAACTGCAGGGTGGTGCCAAAGGAATGAATAATTTATCCATCACAATGCTGTTGCACTTTGCTCATAACAATGAGCATATCTCAAAAACTAAATAAAAAAGTGTAGTTCCAATAACTAATGAAGTGTTAAAAAATGTTTTTGTTTCTACAATTAGAAATCTTTTGAGTCAGTGTTTTATGCTTTTATTTTGTAAAATCTGATAAGAAAAAATGTCAGTTTTTTTTTTCAGTTTTTTCTTTATGAGACTATTTCAATACTTTTATCACTTATTATGGTTTACTGACTAACATAACCTTTTGGCTTAGATTGTACAGATTTTGGGGATATAATACATTAAAGACACTCCAAGAAATGACATCACAACAATCAAAAATACCTATGTAGGCTCTGGCAGACCATTTCTATTGCAGTGTTCAAAGAGGTAAATATTTTTTTATTTTATTTTTAACAAAACTTAAAAAAAAATAAAGAAGTAAATAGGGAAATAAATTTTGAGAGAACATTTTTTATTGGTTATGTATGATATTATGTCTTTATGTTAATGTTTTTGCTCTTCAGTTTACTCAGGTCACTCAGGTCTGGTGCGAGCTAACAGCACTGCTCAGTGCAATGCTAGTAAGTCGGTCTGAACCCATCAGCGTTACTCTGGAAACATGATGCCCACCCTCCTGTCTCGCCCCCAGGTCATTTTGATGAGTAAATTGTTCAATTTTGAGCCAAAAACCTTGTTTATCACCGTTTACTCTGATAGCATTGTTAGCAGTGTCAGTACAGCTAGTGTTTATAACATGGTTACCAATGTTAAAGAGGATGAGTGGCTCAAAATACTCAACAGGGCACCGTGTTTCCTCAGTGGTTATCAGTAATGAATGGTGCAACTTGCTACCACCACACCAAGGTAGATCGCAGTGCAGAGTGGCCAGGGTTACATTGGGTAACCCTCATGTTAACGCCAGGTCCTCAAGATGTGCACCTGTCTTTGAAACCATTTTTTGTAGTAGCCAAACAGTATAAGTACAATAGGAGATGTCACATCATGCCATGCAACCAAAAAAATACTTTTTCCCACTGACTTCCATGGCAAAAGAGTGGATACATTCCTTTGAGCATCACAGCCCCTACAAAATGATTTGTTTCACTATTGGAATTTGGTCAGATAACAATTGTAAAATCTAGAAGAGCCCACAACTGAATCATTTCATCCCCATTCAAGTAAGCAGAGAGCTAAACCAAAAGTTAGCTGGCTCAGCTGGCAAAGTCTTTGGTGTGCATGCCCTACGGGCCACACAGTTCAGGGGCCATACAAAAAAATCTCTCTATTTTAAATGTAACAGTTAAACCGTTTTGGCTCCATTTGCCACTGAAAACCTTCAATAGTAATGAACAAGGCCCCGCCTCCAACGCTGTCTCCACTTTTCTTTCTACATCCATGGCTGTGTATCGGCATGGCCAAAAGAAAATAAAAGGCAACACAAAATATTAAAATTTCACAACCTTTGAAGCTCACAGAATCAATGGAGCGCAGGACAATAGGAAAGAGACTCTTCTGTTTCATGTCATTTCGTGTTTTCCTCTTTAAAATTAACTGGTTAGTTACTGGTTAATGGGTGTCAGGTTGTTGAAAGCAAAATGAGCTGATCTGACAACCATAGTGGTGATCGAACTTTAAAAGAGCAACAGCACTGTTGTCTTCATTTAGCACCAGAAATAAAGCTTCTTGAGCTGTAACTGAGGGAGGAGATGTCTTCTGAAAAAGTTCCTTGGAATAAATTAATCTGCAGAAGTTGTCTCATGAGTGTGAATGCCTCAGTGTCTCAACAATCTGTAACCTGTGTCTTTCCATGCAGTCGCACTGCCTCTAGAATTTGTTTTGCATTCAGTCTGAAAGCACCCATATTTCATCAGCTTATTCTGCTACCAGCAGCTGCTGTTGTTCATTTGGTCAGCTGGGGGTTGTGTTGCTAGGAGCAACCCTGTCTGATGCAGGTCCATAGCAGTTTCACATTCAGCTGTTTGTCAGACCTGTGACCAAGCAAATATTGACACTGGGGCTGCAATTAAAGAGTATTTTCATTGTCATTACATTGTAGATTTTTATTTTTTGATTAATGTTTCAGTATTTGTTTGGTCTATAAAATGTCAGGGGTGAAAAATGCTGATCCTAAAGCCCAAGCTGACACACTCAAATGTCTTTTTTGTCCACAACCCAATGACATATATTCAGTTTACTGTCATAGTGGAGTGAACACCAGACAATATATTCACATTTAAAAGCTGGTATCAGAGAATCTTTTGCTTAAAAATACTCAAACAAATCAGTCGTCAAACTAGTTGGTGATTAATTTATCAGTCGACAACTTAGCAAATCATAATTGCGGCTTTAATTGACAAGCATCTTTTATCTACTGCACCAATGCCTTTGTTGATGTGTTAGTTGTACTCTTTTTTCTAACTGTTTTTGATTGTTCATTTAATTTTTCTGCAATTTTTTGCTGACAAAACTGGCCACTTAATTGTCTGTTAGAATATTAATGTGCGGGGGGTGGGGGGGCGTTCACAAATGAAAAGCACTTTGTAAATGCAGG
>JAPZEB010073789.1:0-14424 GCA_029783705.1 Chaetodon striatus
CCTAAACGTAACGTATTCCTGGTTTGCAGAAAGTCAGCATTTTGGGTTGGACGTGACCTCACAAACAGTGTGGAGCTGAATATTTGAGTGATCATTTGTACAGTTTACTTTTATGATGTCAGTGTGTGTGGTACCTCCACAGGAGTGTGTCAGCAGGGTGACGACAATGTGCTGGAGAACCAAAGCCTTAAGAAACAGTCCATCACTCAGGTGCAGCATCCTGCAGCTCTGACAGTAGATTTTATAACAGAAAGAAAGGGGGAAAATAACAATGACTAAACATGTCAGCTTCACAATGAGACATTAGAAACAGAGACTAAAATATGTATTTGTTTAAATAAGTCAAACTCTCCAGATCACAAAAAGTTAGGCAGCAGAACATTTCTCTTATCTTCTTCTTCCCAGTCAGAGTGTCGGCCATTTGTGTGCTCTGTCCCAAAATGGCCGAGGTGAGGCTTTAAATATTTGACTTTTAACAAAGACTACAGTCGACAGCCTGTAGGTGCTACCTGACAACTCATCATCAACTACTTTTATTAAGAGTGTCATTTATACAAAGTCTAGTTTTAACCTTCAGCACATCATAGTTAGATTTCATCTAGACTCCAGAAAGCAAAAGAGACGATCCACAGAGTGGACAATAACTTTGTCTGCGCAGACAACACATTTATCAAACGTGTAGGAGTCAAACTTTTTTTAATCTTAAACACACAGTCGTGAGTTTCTACCATGGAAAGTCACTGAAAGTGCACATACCTGTTACAGTGAGCCTCCGTGTCTCTTAGCGTCTGATAAATGGAGCCGTACGGCCAAAGTCCTTAAATAAAACCATGTGTACTTCGACCCCATCTATAATAAAACATGTTAGTTCCTGTATGAGCTACGCTAACGTACCCTCACGATGTTCACTGAGAGCATCATCCACATGTTTTCAGAGGGCGGGTCTGTGTGTTACGCCTGTAAAAGCTTTTATGTTCTGTTATAGCTGAGGGTTGGGACGGAGATGAACCAGGAAATAGAAAGCTTTGTCTTCTGGCTCAGCTCCCTCTTCATCGGTGCAGCACCCGCATGACTGCAGATGCTGTGCCTACCTGCCAGTGGAGCACACACGCTCCATTCTACCCTCACTGGTCAATTAGACCCTGAAATACTTGAACTTCTTCTCTTGAGGCAGTAACCCTCCCCCAAGGACTGCTTCCTGTCAGCCTGGTCTCTTCTGGGGTACATTGTCACTTTAGAAACATCCGCCTGGTTTTGACTGTTATATGAGAGGAACCTCACCTGTCCGTCTCTGTGTGAAACAGATAACAAGATCTGTATTGTAACTGGAGATGATCAGATGGTGTCAGGTGACTCTGTGTGTGTGTCTGTGTGAATGTGTGTGTGTGTGAATGTGTGTGTGTGTTTCTTTGAAGCCATTATTATTAAGCATACATTTGGGGAGTCTGTGGTTCAGAGGCAGGACTGGTCATCCACCAATTCAATCTCTGGCTCCTCCAGTCAGCACATTGAAGTGTCCTTGAGCAAGACACTGAACCCCACATTGCCCCCGATGGCTGTTCCAGGTGTGTGAGTGTGTGTGAATGGTTACTGAGTAGCAGGTGGCACCTTTGCGGCAGCCTTGGCCACCAGTGTGTGAGTGTGTTTGTGAGAGGCGCCTCACAAGTGCAGGTCCATGTAGCATCTGTTAGATTCTCCACAAATAGTGCAATTATGTCTGCATGTTAACTTACTGTCAGCTTATCACAGTTATTTAGGTGGTAGTCTAAAAGTTTCCTTAAACTCAATCGTGTCAAATAATTTGGGATGAATTAGACCGTCAAATATGATATAACTTTATCAATTCATGAGAACAAATCTCCATTTCCTGTCTTTGTGTTTGACACTGAACTGCACTTTTTACTTGTCACCAGCTGTAACAGCAGGTTATTAAATATAAGCTTAAAACTCCATTCATGTATTAATGTGCAGATGACTCTGTAGTAGCCTTGAAACCTGTAGCTGATGAATTTGCATACAAAATGAGTGTACAACAAACTGAGGACAGGTGTATTTATTTCAGGCGTAATCACTCAGCCTCTCTTCAAACCCTCTTCAAGGGTCAGGCAGTTGACTCTGGAGGAAACTGTCTCTTCTCTGCTGCTTTGGGAGTCTCAACACCTGGTCCAAAACTACCCTGAGTAGCATCGTGAAAATAAGTAGCAAGATCTTTGGAGTTCAGCAGAGAATGTTATCTGTCCTGTTCAGAGAGGCTATAGCCATCCTTTCTCACAGCTCCCATCTCTTCTCCCAGTTCCAGTGTTTGTGTTCTGGCTCTGCGCTCAGGTTTCCTCCTGTTGAGAGTAACAGAGATGTTTTGTGTGTGAAAGCAATAAGTTTAGTCCACGCTGACATCTGTTGTGCTGACTGGGCTGAACTGGATTTCATTTTTTTTTAAACTAAGTATAGAGAAATGTGTCTTGTGCTTTCTTCTAATCAGACAAGGGTAGGTTACCTACCATTATAAATGTAAAGGACAAGGTTAACTGCATCAATAAATAAATTATTCATTTATTATTATTATTATTATTATTGTTATTGCCAACAACAATAATAATAAAAATAAAAATAAAAATAATAACAATAATAATAATAATGAGATGATGATGATAATAATATTAATAATTAAAGGTTGAGAAACATATTTCATCATCACGTTGGCGTCTAGAGGAAGGAAACATTTGACACATGTGACAGGAGGCTGATTTACTGCAGAGGGCAGAGTAGGACCACTTCCTCATGCTCCACACTGACTCTGTGTGTGTGTGTGTGTGTGTGTGTGTGTGAACGTGTGAATGTCTGTGTTTCACTCATTGCAAGTCCATAACCTACAAAAAGATGAATGGTATCTTTTGTGTGTGTGTGTGTGTGTGTGCATATTATTTTAAGTGTGTTGTGTCTAGCATTTCTTTTCTGCACAAAGACAGCAGACTAGTTCACTGAAATACTTTTTGTTGTTGTTGTTGTTGTTTTCTTGATGAAATATTGAACTCTATTAAACATAAAGTTAGTTTATCTGCTGCTGCGTCTCCGTGAGAAACTCCAGGAAGGGGAGGGTCTTAGCTTTTCACTTCAGCTGTACCTCAGTGTGATGTTCAGACAGTCAGCAGCGAGACAAGATGGAGGTCACGGCTCTCTGCGTCACACTGTGTGAGTACGGACTCTGTTTGTCTCTCCGTCCACACAGAGCATCAATTAATCGTAAAAATGTACATTGAACTGACCTAACAATATGTTACTATGTTAAATGTTAACTTATGGAAAAGTATTGTGATTATATGGAACGCAGCAATCATGTACATGTACATATTTTACTGATAGATTAGATTAGATTAATTGACCTGTTGTCACATCTATGTCCTAATTAACAACAAACAGATACTCATCAAATCCAAAGGACATTTAGGAGGTGTTCAATAAAGATATCAATACAGTCACAGTATGATCAGACCTTTTTATTTCTAATCATTTTAGACAGTAAAGCAAAAAAACACAAAAAACAAAAATCCAAAAACAAACAACAAGTTATTGAACAATATAATCATGTGACATTATAATAAATGTCCTAATTTTGTCAATAACAATCAATTTAAAAACTTTAAAAACTTAACTTTAGATAAGAAGTAAATCATAGGAGTGATATCATACACAGGTAGTGTGTGCCTTTACAAAGAAGATGGTGATAGTCAATAAAAGCTTTGGTTCAATTGAAAAACAAGTTTATACATTAACAACGTCAAAGAGCAGCTGAATATGACATTTGTAATATTTGCTTTCATGACAGGTCAAATCACTGCAGTGCAAATGTCAGTCATCACAGCACTTAAATGACAAATGTAATGCATTCCTCCACTTATTATGTGTGTGTGTGTGTGTGTGTGTGTGTGTGTGTGTGTGTGTGAAACGAACTGTATCCATTATTTATAACTTTCTGATGATGTCTCTGTAGTGATGAGTGTGTTGCTGCTGCCTGCTGTGCATGTTCAGAACTGTCACTGTGCTCTTGAAATGGGTGAGCAGCAGTTTGTTCATTCACACCAACAAATCATTTGAACATTTTGTTTGATTTTATCATTTATAACTTCTTCTTCTTCTAACAATCTGCAACACGCCTTAGTTTATTAACGAGCTCTGTCGTTGTCTCCGTCACAGACGCAGCTTTGCCTCGTATCGATCCAGACAAACTGCAGTTCTTTGAATATGATCCCATCTTCATCAGCTGTGAGGAGATGGATGACTCATCTGGATGGAGAGTGATGAGGAGGCCGAAGGACGGTCCAACACACATCACCCAGTGGGAAACATCAGCAGGATCCATGAACCTTAAAGCTGCCTTTACATCAGACAGTGGAGAATACTGGTGTGAAAATAAAGCAGGAGAGAGAAGCAGCAGCTTCAACATCACAGTCACTGGTATTCATCAGCTACTGACTAATGACATTTAGTTTCTAAATGCCAAAACACACCTCCTGATTTGTCAAAGGCTCTGCATCTCAACAAGACAACATGTGGGGGATATTTGGGCAAATGAAAGGAAAGGTCTGTTTATGCCTCAACATATCGGTTTATAAATGCACTGACCTAAGGAAGACCTTCAGTTTGTCTAAGTGGGCCAGATATTTTCAGCTGGTGTCTGACATTACAAACCAACAACAGTCAGAGTTTTTCTTCTCTGCGGCACACCTGCACCAAGCTTTAATCCACTGAGACATGTTCTAACACTCATTTGTGTTGTTTAGCAGGTGATGTGATCCTGGAGAGTCGTCCTGTTCCCGTGAGGGACGGAGACGACGTGACTCTGTACTGCCGAAACAAGATGGCTGCCTCCAACCTCCCAGCTGACTTCTATCAAGATGGCGTCCACATAGCGACTGGTTATAAAGGAGACTTCACCATCAACAGTGTCTCTAAAGCTCATGAAGGACTCTACAAGTGCAGCATCTCTGGAGCTGGAGAGTCAGCAGAGAGCTGGCTGACTGTCACAGGTGAGACATTCACCTGTTTTCAAAATGACACAAAAGATCAAGCTTCAGAAATTAACCTGGAACATGCCCGTGCAGCTTCAGGGTCTATATTTAGAAGCCAATGGTTTATTAGAGTGTGACAGTTAAACCACATTGTTTCTCATGTCTGTTCACATGTCTGAAGACGTTTATAAGGCAAGAGCTGCTGCAGCTTTTAAATATACTGTGGTCAACATGGTGCTGGTATATCAGTTTGATCTGATGCACACACACTGTGTGAAAGATTACTGTGCAAAGGTACACATGCCAAACTTATGTCAGAGGAAGGTTGCAGCAGTTAACAGTTCCTGACCTTAAATGATAATTTATATGATAGTCAGAATTATGGATAGAAAAATTTAAATTCTGAAATCTGAGACCTGAATGCCTCGAGGCAGACAAAATCTGCTGTTAAAGAACGCTGAATCTACATTTGTTGAAGTTCTCAATGACTGTCAGTCAAGATATTCAGTCTGGTAATATCACGTAACGACTACCAGATACTGCTGTGTGAAAGGATCATGTCGTCACTGACAAAATGACATACCAATGAATATATTCAACATCACTGTGGTACACTGTTTGTCTGCCATCAAGTCTTAAAAATGATCAGCCCATTCTCATTCTGAAGTCGTCAGATACTGCTGCTCTGTCACCGATGTCTGTCGTGGCAGTATGATACACAGGTGGACGGCCTCAGTTCATAATGTTGCCACACAGCACCTGTTGCAGCGATGTGGTGAGCTGATGCCAGTAATGGCGTAATATAAGGAGCTGTAAAGTTTCTATGGGGCGGGAGGGGAGGTGGATGGATCCAAGAAACCCGGACTTTCACTCAGGAGCTCGATGGTCACTTCCTGTGTGAATGTAGAACTTAAGCACAATGTGTGTTCCCTAAATCTAAGCATGTGCTTGTGTTGACATCCTGGCATTAGTTGGAACATAAACAGCAGATACAGACTGATGTAATACAGACATGACAGGCGACTGATGAAGCAGTGACATGTGACGCCTTCACAGAACGCATTGCAATGAAACGACAGAATACATCAATGCTCACTTTGTTTTGTTTTGCTGTCGTTTTACATGGCTGTGAATCTAAAATAGTCGTCCCATTAACCGTTCTAATGATATGGTCTGTTACTCAGATGGTTCAGTGCTCATGAAGACTCCTGTCCTTCCTGCGATGGAGGGAGATGCTGTGACTTTACGCTGCAAAAACAAGGCAGCTTCTGCCACCATCTCAGCTTCCTTCTATAGAAACGGCTTCCTCATCAAGAACGTCTCCACAGGAAACATGACCATCCACTGTGCTTTCAAGTCTGATGAAGGACTCTACAGGTGTAACGTCTCTCGAGCTGGAGTGTCACCAGAGAGCTGGCTGATTGTCAGAGGTGAGACATAAATTGTACCAAATCAAAATTAATTTGGATCTTCATTTCAGTCTCTACTAAAAATATCCTTCTATCATAAAACTTATTCAGACTTTATCTGAGCTGTCTGTCTGTTGTATTGCCCTCTCACTGATGTCATTTTCCATTTATTATTTTGATTTTTGTTTTGGCCTTCCTTAGTTTACCTTTAAATGAAATTTGACGACATGTTATCTGTTTTATTTTCCTTGTGTTTTAATTGTGTTTAGTTTTATTGTACAGCACTTTGTAACTGTGTTTTCAAAGGGGCTGTGTAAATCAAGTTTATCATTATTATTATTATTATTATTATTACTATTATTATCATTATTATTGTTATTAGTAGTAGTAGTATAAGCCAACAGGCAGATAATCAAGGTCTTTGAACATAGGGTGGGATGTTTTGAACAAGTTTTAAACAAATATTCAATCACAAACACACAGACATACAAAAATGTAACCTTTAACTAATCCAGATAATTGTTTAAGATATCACCATGTAACAGCCTTTCAGTTTCATTTCCTGAAAAAGTTTTATATTTCATTGAATGCTGATTTTGTCGTTCCAGATAATCACAAGGAGATTTGTTCCAGTCAACTTCCCGATCCACTGTACGTCATCATAAGGACAGTGGCCATGATTTTATGGGCGGGGCTGCTGTTGTTGGTTTTAAGAAAACTCAGGGAGACACAAAGGTAAAATCATCTATTCACTAATTGGCTCAACACACTAACAGAAAGAGTTTATGAACGTGTAGAAGCTCGGAAACAGAGCTGGAAAAATGTGGAAATCATCTGAATATCATGACAGATAATTGTGTTGTTTTTGCACAACTGTCATGCTGTGATGGAGCTTTTTAAATGTTAAATAAAAGAGGCCCAAGGATCGAGCCCTGGGGGACTCCGCTTGTCATAAATGCATATGTAATGCAGCAGAGCTCTGTTTAACTGTCACTATGAATAAACCAACTGGTGTCTTGTACTCGTGTTCTGATGTTTCTACTTCTGCAGTAGGTTAAAAGCTATTTGAGTTATTTTAAATGACCTCTAATTATATTTTGACATCCCATCAATAACTGAAATTATGTTTGACTGTATTATTAATAATTTAGTTGAAGTTATGTTTTCATTTTTGAGCATTACGCCATCTCTACTTTATACGTGACACTCCAGATGACACATCTGGACAGAAGAGAAGCTGTCATGACACCTGAACAAACCAAATATTGAGTGAATGTCAAATTGAATTTAAATCTTAGAGACAACTGTTTCATTTTAGCTGTGCTCTCTGCTTGTTTGTGACATAATAATAACATGACATAAGTTTGATATAGTGTGTTTTTTAAATTAAATGTAGATTTTTCAGTGTTTGGCACAGATTTCTCATTTGATTAAACTACTCATACATTGACATATTTGTTATTTTTCTATAAAGCCTATAAGTAGACCTGTCGAGTGCTGTGACCACTGTACGTCATAAGATAAAGTCTCTCAGAGGTGAATGCAGGTCAAGATGTTTATTGTGTTTTTAAACCACACCATCTCAATATAATCGTGTCTTTCTTTCTTTTTTTAAGAGCGTTTCACCCTGACGACCCCTGTGCGGAGTAACCACAGCGTCTCTTCAGCTCTGTCAAAAGACACCGTTGGTTTGTTTTAGCAAAGGCAGCTCACCCTCAGAGAACTCAGGTCACGTACTTTGGTTTTGATCTACACCTGCTTCATCTGTAATCTCCTAAATAGAGCTAAGGTGTACAGACGCACACAGAAGCAGCCGAGGTGTAAATAAGTTCTTACTTCTGGTTCATTAGTAAGGTGTTAATTAGATAAATGCTCAGTTATGTTTGATGTTGTTTACACCACTGTAAAATAAAGAAAAGGCTTCAAAGTGAAAAACTAATCAGATTTATTCAGCTTCTGGACATCCAGCATGAGAGATCGTTCATTCCTCCATCAGTCATGAACAAAAACATTCATATCCCAGAACGAATATGTTAACTGTGATGTCACCAGAAATTAGGGATACACAGCCTTTACCTCTCATGATTGTCAAATGTAAACTGCATCACAATTTGTGAGAAAATCACTTTAATCCAATGAGGAATATCAAAATAAGAGAGTAACTTCATCAGAAAGTGTTTAGTATGAAACAAGTACAGCTTTATGTGTCATGTCTTTATCTGAAGTAGTAATTTCAGTATTTTTGTTCTTGTGTTTTGACCTGACATGAACATGTCACACTGATCTTATGACTGATATAAACGAAACCTTATCAGCACCAGTCTTTTCTTGTTTGTTGATAATCAAACTAGCTAAAAGGTGAAGTTATGAAAAGCAAATCTGAAATGCCTCAGAGAGTTTTTGTCCCCCTGCACAGCGCAGCTCTGTATGCCATGATATCTTCACATGTAGCATACTGCATCACTTCCTGGTCACACGCCTCACCGTCGACCATGAAACATATCAATGTTTAACCAGACAAAAAAATGATATGGATGAAAAACCGTGAGGTGGCACCGCTGTCACATCTTGTTGCAGCTGCTCTAACAAATGATAACTGTCGCATCGTGTTAAACAAAACCTCATTTAGACAGTCGTTTCTGTTAAAGGAGCAAAACTGTGGAACTGTCGGCCAACTGAGCTGAAAATGCAGCCTGAGGCTAATGTTTTTAACGAGGTATTAAACTACATCGTTCTCATGTTAACACCACAGTCGACACAGCAGTATTTTATATTTTCATGTGTATGGATGTGAGGATGTATTCTGTGCCTTTCTTTGTGGTTGTATCGTTGATGAAGTATTAGTGAACGTATTTCCTTCAGGGTTAGGGATTTATAAATGTACGTTTCAGATGCTACTGTGATGTCCTTATCAAATCAAGAATAAACTAAAGTTTCCTCTGAGTGTGATCGTTGTGTTTCTCTGTCTCCTCCAGCTGATCAGTGATTTCCTCCCTGTGCTTTTCTGCTGCCTTCTTCCTCTCTGTCATCCTGTCCAACACACTGATTGTTTTAGTCAGTAGCTCCTGTGTTCTTAGCTGAAGTTTTTCATCTCCTTGTTTTTTATCCCGCAGCTGATTTTTGGCTGTTAACACAATGCGTTTCATCTCACAGTGTCGCTCACTGTCTACCATCTTCTCCACTGACTGAAGCTTGGTCTCTACATCTCTAATGTTTCCCTCTGTGTCTGTCTTCTGACGTTGGAGTTGATCTGCCTGGTTCTTCAGTTCCTCCTTCAGCTCCGTCAGTGTTTGAACCACCTGCTCCAACTCTTTCTGTTCTTCTTCATTCTCCTGGAAGTTTCTTCCAGTTGTTTCTCTCTTCCTGTGAGGAGCTGCTCTGCCTCTGTCTCTCCACTGTCAGCCTCATGGTTCAGCTTTGACTCTGTGGGAGGAGAAACATGTTGAATTAGTTTGATGCACAGTTGCATTTTGGAGAGAGAAAGTGTGAAAGTGAACAGAGAGAGAACAGAAAAGTGAGGTTAAACCTTCAAACATGAAATGGATGAAATGAAAGAGAATAAAACACTCTGTTATTTTATCAGAAGATTTTACAGCGTGTCTCGTTACTAAATCAGATTTATGATGAACTGACTAAAAGTCAGTCACAATTGATCTTGACCATAAACTTCTTTCCCCCTGCAGTGTCACAGGAAGCTGACACTAAAGGTCTCCAGTGTGTACTTCTACTTCACTACCAATATTCTTAGGTGTGTATCAAAGGGTTATGGTTATTGGCACACACTGATATTCTCACGAAATACATCTGTAGTTGACTGATTGATCACCCTAAATCAAATCAGAGTCAGCAGTGACATCTAGTGTCTGCCTGTTAACATGACAGTCAGAGAGCTGCAGTACCTCTGAGTCTGTGTTGTCTCCATTTGAACACAACAACAGCTGCTGCACAAATCAAAGTGAACAAGCAGGAGAATGCTGACACAAGCTGCAGAAGAAGAAGGAGCCTCCAAGCAGTCAGCTGAGATGATCCAACACACAACAGGATATTAATCCACATAAGCAGTCATCAGCTGTACGAAGAAACAACATGATGTTAGAGGATAAAAACCACCTGACACTTTGATGTGTGTCTCTGTGTGTGTGTGAGGTGTGATAGGCTGCTGGTCAAACACCAGTAATCTGCACCTTGTGTTCATGAGTTAATGAATAACTGGGCAGAATTCAGCTGTTTGATATCAGAACTTCCTCATTTGAACACACTTCACAGTGACGCTAAAAACATCTGTTAAATCACTCTGTCTGTTCATTAAAGACAGCAGACATGCTCACAATACTATATTTTTAAAGTTATATATAATTTTACATAAATTGTGTCATTTTGCTGTTTATTATTTTGACCACATTTCAAAGTAAAAGCTTGTTGTTTAACTGTTAACTCTAGTTACAGGAGTGTATTTGAAATTGTCAAACCCCATGTCAAGGTTTTTCCATCCCATCAAAGGGAAAGCGTTCATATTTAATCAGCCAGATGGCCAGGTTTAGAAACAACATCATGGTGTGGCTCCACAGGAAAGGAGCAGCGGCCTCCAGGTCAAAGTCTGGCTCTCTTTGTTCTTATAATTCATTCTTATCAGCAGCATTTTAACCTACTGCTGTCCAGCTGCAGGTGATACTGCTGTGGCAGGTGCCATCCAGCCGACCAGCAGTGTATGACGCCACGAAAGCTTCAGTCTGGCCGTGTTACTCACTGACGCCTCCTTGTGGCGTATCATACCGCTGCAAATGGAGGTGTTTGATGTCTGACGCTGAAATCACTCCTGGATGAGAGCGGCCTGGGTTGCAGCGCTCTCGCTCAGTGCTGGACCAACTTCAAAATTAGTTTCTCCCATAAATCTCTCAGACACAAAACCTGGGAAAAAATGATCCAAAAATACAGAGGTGTCCCTTTAATCTCGCCACTGACTGAAGCTCCTCATCGGTGTCCTCCTCCTGTGCAGCTCCTTCTGGTTCTCCAGAATCCTCATAATCATCATAATTTCTGTCCACCGTCATTTATTTTCCAGCCCGTTCTCTCTCCTAGCTCCATTTCAGCGTCAGAGACTGACTCAGAGAGATACCTCTCACAGCAGCATGATACGCACCAGGTGCATCAGTTTTGGAGACAGTGGGCAACAGCTGAAGTCATCAAACGCAGATGCAGACAGGTTCTCTTCACAGCGGCACGGTACGGTCCGCTGGGCAGCAGTTTGTAATGCCATCAGCAGCTACCATGATATATGAGACAGTGTGTACAGGGCGGGAGCGAGGGGGGGGGGGTGGATGGGTCAAACCAACTCAGGACTCTAACCTGGGAGCCAAGTGTTGGTTCCAGTGTGAATCTTAAGACAAAACCATTGTGTGTGTTTTTTACCTATACCTGACCATGTACTGACGGAAATCAACCTAAAACAAATTGTTCTGCCAACACTCAAACTTTTCTTAACTGTATGCATGCGCTGAGCAGAAACTGTACACTTCCTGTAAAAAACAAACGAACACATGCACAGTGCATGTTACCAGCGTAAACTGCCACTCCATCCCTGAACATCCAAAACAGACGTGAACCTAGCACATCATATTGTGAGGTTTATGTCCACTGACAAAGGTGAGAACATGTTGTTCTTTCTTCATCCTGTTGGAGTTTGGCCTTTGTACTTTTCAAATCCTCAGGCGCCCAAAGGAGTAGATCCTACATTTCCCATAATGCAACACAAACGTGTCTGTCATTACACTCTCCTCAGGGTTGTCATCTCAGACTTGACAAAACGCTCCCAGAGCCACAGGCTGAAAAGGACTAATACGTAAACTCTGTGCATCAGTTTGATTTAATAACAATAAAATCATTTGAATCTTCGACCAGATTTTCTTTCTTTGTCGTTCAGCTTTCATTTGCACTTTAAATAACACACTGTGACGCAGAGCAGAGCAACTGAGACCTCAAAGACCCTATAAACTGCTGTGGCCTCCTGTCTGCACAAGAACAGGAAGTCCTACATCTTCACCTGCAACATATTTAGCTGCTTGTCTGATGTTCAGCCAGTCGGCGCCGAGGCATCATGAAGGTCACAGCGCTCTGCGTCACACTGAGTGAGTACTGAGTCTGTCTCCAATATTTACTCTCACATTAAACCCGACTAATGTACTGTGTTTGACTGGGCAGTATCACTGTGCTGTGTACGCAATCCTATGTATCACAGTTAGAGTTATGGTCTGTTTTATTTTACTGTAGTTCTCTTTACATGTTCTCATGTTGATCAGTGGCAGAAAGTAACTGTACACGTAAAGACGTGTGTGTGTGACACTCTGCTGTCCTTTGTCTCTCCAGTGGTGAATGTGCTGTTGCTGCTCACTGATGGAGCTCTGAGCAGTAACTATGTGCAGACATCTGGTGAGTTTGGGTTGGTTGGTTAACTGTATAAGGTTTAGAAACAACATCATGGTTTGGTTCTACCTTCATACAGGAAGTGAACATCGGCCTCCCGATTAAAAGTTCAGGGTTTGTTGGACCCATCTACTTCCCCTCATGCCCAGCTTATAAGGACTTTCCAGCTCCTTCTGTAATGTCAGTACTATATTGTATTATATCGCCGCAACAAGTGGCGTGTAGCAGCCTTATGAACTGCTGGTAATGACATAATATAAGGAGCGTATGGTGGTGGATAGATCCAAAAAACCCAGGATTTTGACCTTTGAGCCTGGTGTTTGCTTTCTGTATGAATGTAGAGCTTGATGTCTTTATTACATTTTACCACATGCTTTCATGGATGACCTGGTGTTGGTTGTGGCGTCCTGAAACATAAACAGCAGACATAGAAGGATACCTAATGTGTAATATATAGACATGAAGGGCGACTGACAGAGCAGTGATATGTGACGACGTCTGAATGAGGACAGGTTGGCTTATGTGAGGGACATTCTCCTCTCTGAAGAAGTGACAGACTCGGTGTGAGGAATCAAGTCTCTTTAATACATGCAGCATGGAGAGAAGACCCAAAGCATTCTCTGACAATCTTCATGATGTGCAGACCTTTATACTAAATCGCAGCTTTGATCCTTTGACCCACCTGCTACAGTCGTAAAGGAAATTGCCCCCCTCCTGATAAATTAAACAAAAACAGGAAACGTTCCATGTACCAAATGGTCATCACCTCAAGATACAGAGACAAGCCCCCCAATAAAGATTCCTTAATTCCCACACTTATCATACTGCGGCAGCAGGTACCGACCAGCCGACTGGCAGCGTATGAACACACTGCAAAGGTTCACGTCCTGCTGTGTGACACACTGACGCTGCACTCGACAAAGCGAGAGTATTTGTCGACTTCTTTATATAAAATTATGCATTTCTGCAAACCACAGATATGCTTCTTTGCACACTGTTATGTAGAAGATTCATTGAAATGTTTAGTTGGAAGGACACTGTGATTAGCATGCGGTCAGGTTACCCCGGTTTGGGAGCTCACTAAAATCCATCCACCTTTAATGCCTTAAATGCAACACCAGTTTAGTTGTTTGGTGATCACTAACAGCGGTCTGCAGCTTGGCCAACATCTTATCCAGGCCATCCACCATCCACCATCCACCATCCCGTCACTTTAGAAACTTTGACATGACACGTATGAAACATGCAAATATAATGTATTTGTGGTTTGTAGAGGCGTATGATGCCAACACTGTGCTCTGGTGACTGGGCTGAGAAATGCTCAGGTTGTTATTTGGACAGTTTTTCTGGCACTTCAGATGTGAGACATGTTGTATTTTACAGCTGAACTCCTTCACTGACAGTGATGGGAGAATATCAGTCACTGAGGATTTAAGACTGGAAAGTATATTTTGGAAGAGATCTCTAACTGTTGTTTCCTCTCCTCCGTCACAGATGCATCTTCTCTTCACATTGATCCAGACAGACTGCAGTTCTTTGAATATGACTCCATCTCATTAAAGTGTTCGTCAGAATGGAGAGTGATGAGA
>JAPZEB010074274.1:0-14345 GCA_029783705.1 Chaetodon striatus
TGCTACTGTGCTAAGTTAATTTTGTTTTACAATAAACACACTGTCCAGAGTTACTAATTTGTTGAGCTTGAAATTATCCCAAACTTTGGACACTTTCAGTCATTTTGTCTGGTCTCCTGTCTTCACCACTTGCTGATTTCCTTCCATTCTGCTATTTTGTTATCCACGTATTTAAATCACATCTTCTAATTTGGGCATGGATGTAAGATTGTGAGGCATCTTTTTCATGTCACGTCTCTTGTGAAACGGAATGCACTGAATAAAGTTGCATGGATTAAACAAAGCTTTGGTTCAGGTTAATTTGCATCAGTAATTTTCAGTGCAATGTCAAAACAAAAAATAATTTATTACATTCTGCTTCCAGTTTTTTTTTAAGACTTTTGAAAGACTGATTTAAGACTTTTAATGCTAATTAAGGCCTTACTTTTTAATGAATTCAGTGCCTTTTTAGATTTCTAAGGACCCATGGGAACACTGCTTACGGATATACTGACATGTGAAATATATTTTGACTTTGTGGTTTTGGCGGGCTAGCTAATGTTGGCTTGCTTTTTAATATGGACACATTGCTAGCTAGCAAATGTAGCAAAACACTGTATTAAGTAGATGTCATCAGCTAATTCATCCAGACTCCCATAGCTGGTGTGCAAATTATTAAATCAGCTACAAAGCAAGCAACGTAGCATCCTTGCAACATAGCTAGGTTACAGCTAGCCTAGCAACCAATGAGCTAAACATAACCTAATTTAAGATTAGCCAGCTAGCTGTAAAGCTATACTGCATAGATCTGGTAGGAGGCCCTGGGGCAGACCCAGAACAAGCTAGAGGAATTACATATCTTATCTGGCCTGGGAACACCTTGGGGTCCCCCAGGAGGAGCTGGAAAGCATTGCTGGGGAGAGGGACATCTGGGGTGCTTTACTTGGCCTGCTGCTGCTGCAACCCGGCTCCGGATAAGTGGGGGAAAATGGATGGAAGCTAGTTAGCATCACAAAGCCAGTGGTTCAACTGAAATATAGGACCATACAGGTGGTAACGTTATCCAAATGTGACTGTAATTTAACTTTTTAGTATTCTATTAACATGATGCCTGCTAATTACAGTCTATTTATTAGTCATTGTTGTGGCTGACGTAGGTGCTTGCTTGTGGCTGCAGAGGATGCTGACTGCAGTTTACTTAGCAACCTCAGAGAGAGGTGTCACCAATAACGAGGCTTTTCTAAAAGTTACACACAGAACTTTAATTGTCTTTTTTCTTGGTGATAAATTGGTAGAGGCAAGTTGGCATTTTAATGGCTAGATGGCCATAATTTTTTTGAGGGTCAGTCAGAGCCATTGGGAGTCAACCAGATAAATGAATGCTACAAAACGGTGCAGATTAATATCAGTTTTTAGAAAAAAAGGAACTACAAATCGGTATTTTGAAATGTCTTAATTAATCTTTAAGACATTCTAAAGGTTAATTAACAATTCCTACAGCATGCAGCATGACTGACAGTAATGAGTCTGTTTACAACCTGACATTAATTAGAGTTTTTCAAGTAGTGTCTAGGACATGCATGGATGTATGGATGTCACCACGTTCAATTAAAATCTGAGGATTACCACTTCATTTGCGTAAATGTTAAAGGAAAGCATTGGCAAGCTCTCCATTTCCTGTTCATCAGTACTCAAATTTGCATCAAGTAGCACTCACTGGTGAAACTGTAGCCATAGTACCTCTTCACCACGGCTCCCTGGACCACATCGATTGACTTACTGCTTGACAGAGAATTTGTCTCGACTAGAACTCCGCAGAGGATATTCATACTTGTTGGACTGAAAAGAGCACCACAAGTGCTGTTGGCCAGCCTGAGGGATCTGACTCAGGCTTTACAGGAAATAAGTAGGGAAGACATTGCACACAAGGGAGCAAGGGAGAGACTTTTCTAATTCCAGAAAAGAGCATTCATCGATGGCGAAGGAGCTGAGCTGACCCTGCTGGCACTTCAGAGGATCCACGAGTCCCTGCAGACTACTCCCCTCATTACAAAGACACAGTACATGCTCATTTCAAAGAGGGAAAGTCTTGTTTGTGACGTCTCTCTGCTTTGAACTTCAAACCCATGTTCCGTGTTTTCTCTCCCATAAATACACACTGAGTGCTACATTGATGATGAAAGTATCAGGTGAGCAGCAGGGGGGCATTAAGAGGAAGGTAGATAGCACTAAAACAAAAAGACTGAACACAATCTTTTTTCTTTAATTTCTGCCTGTGCCATTGCTCCCCATCTGTTATTACTGGTCTCCACTCTCAGAGCCATTGGAGCCCAGGGCATATGATGCCTTTACAACCGTTACGCTCTGCCACTTCTTGTCCATTTTCTCATTCTTGTGTGTGGTGATAGAGCAAGTTAAGAAGAGCCTGTGGGCTACTTGCTGCAGAGGTTGAGTCCACACTGTTCCGGTACACCAACCACGGCCCGTCTCCAATCCGCTGCCGAGTGCCATCACTGAATAGCTAAAACTATGCTCTTTGATGGAGCGCTCTCACACTCCCCACCGAAAACAAGTCCCATGAAATAAACAGAAAGAAGATGATGGCTGTGTGTGTCTGTGTGTGTGTGCTGGAGGATTATCTTGGGTGTTGCAGATAGAGGACTGATGTCTGGTGGGGAAAAGGATTATGGTTCAGACAGTGATGAGTAAAGTGTGGACAAAAAGTACGATAATTAAATTTGTGCATTTAAGCTGTTTGCCAAAATGAGTTTCCTACCGGGAAAACAAGACTTAGTGTCTGTGGGGGAGGGCTGGCTGATACGTCTTACAAATAATATTTTTAGGCCATGCTGTTATATATATATATATTATATATATCCTCTAAAATAACATCACTGTTTGATTTAATCTTTAGATATTTATGATCACTCTTGTAAACTAGGGGAATGACATTTTAGAGAAATGTAATAAAATAAAATACATATGAAACATGTGAAACACACAAGTGTGTGTATTCACTTTTTTATACATAATAATGTAGAATTGTGAATATCGACCGCTCTGTGTATGGACTGTATGAATGTAGAAACTATGTATAACTTTTTTGTATGCAGGTACCGCATGTATCCAAGACAAATTTCCTTCTGGACAATAAAGTCTGTCTTATCTTATCCCTTAAGTGAGAGGTCTGTAGAAACAGACAGCTTGTCACTGACACACTGAGGTGGTGTAGTCTACTGTTATTATTTTGAATTCAGATTGGTCTCTCACAATGTATTCTTAAATATTACGTCACATGCATAATTCACATAATTTGCCCTTTGCTAAGCCCTGCCTCTTTGATGTTAGCCACTTCTACTTTGTCAAAACAAGAATGAAGCCCCAGCCTGTTCTCATTCTGAAGTTGTCAAATACCACTGCTTTGTCAGTGATTTTGGCATCAGACACCTGACACCAAAAACCACATTTCATAGCAGCATGATATGTGGCCAGGTTACACCAGCATGTAACACAGCCGGATGTCACCTGTTGTGTTATGATATGCCGCCAGTCAGCTGGACAGTTCCGCAGTGGTGGATGGCATCAGGTTGAAATGCTGCTTGTAACAATGTGATATAAGGCTACATAAGCTGGAAAGTTGTCAGTGTCATGGTTCGTCTTGTTTTCTGAATACCATGTCACCCTCAAATATTAAAGGTAAATTCAAGCAGCTGAGATGAAGAGGATGAGGTGAAGATAAATTGGCCTTTTCACATTAAAATCAAATGTAATTCAAAGCACACAATATTTATGATACGCTAACTGTTTCCCCAGAATCCTTGTGCAACTATGTGAGCTAGCTAACATTAAATCACTGTGCAGCACTTTTTTTTGGGTCACTATGTGGCACCTATCCATATCAGTGAGGTGAACTAGTAGGCTAATAGTTACATACAATTGAAACATTTTGGCCAATTAGCTGCATTTCATACGAAAGTACAGAGGTCCATAAAAGGTCCTCTTTAAGGAGTAGAGTAAGAGTAAAAGGCCTTAATCATTCGAGAAAACACACAATTTGTAGTTATAACTTTTGTTTCAGTACATGATTTTGAAACTTTAAGTGTTGACATGTGAAAGTCTGTGAGATTAGGAGTTTGATGTGGTGATTGACTGATTTGGTGGTCATTACGAACATCATCAACTTGTTTCTCAGTGCTTCTTACAAAACAAAATAACTTCAGTGAACACAACATGAACTTACTTTGTGTTTGTTTATTTCAAAATTAGATGAGAGAAAAACAAATGATTTTTGTCTTATTCAAAATGGGCTCTTCAATAATTTCTGCCAGAGTGCAACACTTCCTATACACAATGATCTGATAATAAAAAGCTCAGAATTTGATACACAGACTCAGGAATGTGCAAATGCTTCTTATTTTTGAGTACATTGTTTTCTGATAATTGATAGTGAAGCCAGGTAATGCAATCATTACTAAATTTACTACATATACAAAATAAGTCAATGCCATAAAATTGGTGTTTACAGAAAAATAGCAAAAACAATGCAACAACAACAATGCATTCACATACAAAACCAATAATACACATTATATTAAAGGTCCAGTGTGTATGATTTAGGGGCATCTATTAAAATTGTATACAACGGCAGAAGCAGAAATTGCATATGATATTCATATATATGCTTTAATTACATTATATTCACTTAAAAATGCGAATGTCTGTGTTTTTATTACCTTAAAATGAGCTTTTTGTATCTACATACAGAGCGGGTACTCTTCAATGGGGTATGCCATGTTGTTTCTACAGAAGCCCAGACTGGACAAACCAAACACCGGCTCTAGTTAGGGCTATTCATGTTTTCATGCTAGCCACTGCAGTTCTCCTACATCAGGGATACTCAACTTGCATTTCCCAGAGGCCACTTTTGCAAAATGACAGGTCAAGGGCCAGTCAGCGGCCATGCACATGTTCAAGGGCATTTTCAGGATTTGAGGACATTTGGGGCTTAGCTGGGATGTCTATCAGGGGATCTGGGGATCCTCCCCTGGCACTTTTTTGATAAACAAGCTCTAATTTGATGCTTTTTTTGAAGCTTTCACACCCACGTGTGGTAACTTGCAGCCTCCAGTCAGTTCAAAGAGAGGAAGGTGGCAGAGGGGAAGTGCTTACGAACATAACGGTGGGGGTATGAAGCAATTGCCGCCCACGTAAACATGCACAGATTTTGCTGTGCCAAGCTGACAACGTTGGTGTCTGAACACCCAGAGCTGTACAACACAGTGCTAACAACTTATACAACGCATTCTCATACTGACCTCATCACATATCAGTGTCTGGTCATGGACTTTCCATGTCAACATATGACATTCAACGTACCCTGTGTGCGTTGGTTGTTGACATTCTGGGATGCCAACTTCAGCCTGTTACATATATTGTCTGTTTTTCAAAATACATTTCTGCCTTCACAGGAAATGCACACTTTGTATACAGTCTCTCTCAAAATAAATGCACTACATGGGTACAACACCGCCAATTGATGTTTTTTTCCTTCAACAACAAATGCACATGATTACGTTTAGCCAACTCACACACGTGGTTACGTTTAGCCAGCACACGCACATGTTTAGGTTTAGGCAACAAAAGCACATTGCTGGGTTTTGTAAAAAAGAACAGGGTTTGGCTTTACAATCACATGGAAAGTGAACGCCAGCATCCCTGGTGAAAGTCGGTGGTTGTTGGGCCCCTCCACCACCTCTCTTGTCCACCCTACTCAGACTTTTGTTGTTGTGTGGTTGCATATCCCGCCAATGCCACCGGGACTGGCTGTGTATCATGAAAAGTACGGCTTTTTCTGTCTTTGCCTGATCCTGGAAGTCACTGCCAAACTGGTATTCAATGACTTTGGAGTGAAATCGGGTTGACTTCTCAGGACAACCAAAAGAAAAGCTGAGCCTGCATTAACCTTTCCACCAAACTTCTGGTTTGGCTGGTAAATTGTCCAAATATGTACAAATCTTTGGTAATTTCAGTAATTTCCATTGTCTTGCTACAGTATGCTGTGTATATGGCTCCAAGCCAGCTTGCACTTCTGTTAGTGACATTCCTTGAAGCACCTATCTGTAATCATGGTTGAAGTTGTAGTAGTTGCAGCAGCTGCTTTTTAGGCTGCTTTACTTCTCCAGGGAATGCTCTTGCAGGTATGTGGTTGCTGTGCAGCAGTAAAAAGGCAGCTTAATGTAAAATAAAGGTACAAAAGGGGCCAACCGGCACCCTATCAGGGGCCAGATTTGGCCCACGGGCCTTAAGTTGAGGAACACTTTCCTACACACTTGGCACAAGAGAAGTTTCAGTTTTGCAACCTCACTGCTAGATGCCCAAAATCCTACAAAATGGACCTTTAAAGTACTTGTTGAAAACATGAAGGGATGGGAAACCATGCAGTACCATAAAGTTAAACTGTTTTACATCATTTCATTTTTTGCAACATGTTTCTTTGGTGAGTCTGAAAACACAGCCCAGTGACCTACTCAAAACCACTAACTAAGCTACTACTAACATTGGAGTGCATAGCTTCATTTTGTTCGCCCCCTGTAGGTGAGTGGTGAGTTCTCTACATTCAACAAGCTCTCGAAGCTCTTTCAGTCTACAAATACATGAATAAACATCTCTGTTAAATGCCACAATCATATAAACACAAGCAAAATACCTTTTTGTCTTTTTGCCTGAATCGGCTACCTAGCCCTCCAGTAGTTACGTCCTACTGCTGTGGGTGTGTACTTTGTGCTAAAGTTAGCTGTTGGTAACTGCTGAAAGAGGGGCTGTCGTCGCAGGGTGACACTTGTTTTTTGGTTTGGGTGGTGTGTGCTGTGCTAATGAGATTCTTCAGCATCCCAGCATTTTGAGTGCAGACAACGCTGCTTTTTATTTATTTTTTTTTTTTTTTTACAATTTTGAAACCTAATTTTATATACTTAGCAATTCTTTTAATCATTCAAATTTGGCTGAGTGTCCATTAACATATTTTTCTTTTGTGTGACAAACTAAGAACACAAATCTATTCAAATTCAAATCAAATCCCTGACTTTAAGAAATAGTGAATCTTTTTGTGGAAAATCAAATAATTGTTCTACTCTGTGTGTTTGATAGAGGAGATAATCAGAGGGGCAGAGTTTTTACCACCTCTATCACCAAGAGGACAAAATAGTGGGTAGAGTTTTTCAGTGAAGGAGCAGCCAGTAAAGGAGTAGATTAGAACTGCAGCATCAACGTCATAAAATGACACGAGACCTTCCTCATAATCTACAAACACCCCCACCTTCTCAGGCTGAGATCTCAGAGACAGGGGGACTGCAGGGCCGGCACAAGCTTTGTACTCATTTTCATTCCTCAAACATGTTAGCCAGAAGCCAATCTGAGGGCTCGGCGTGATGCTCCCCTTCCTGTTGATTGATTCTCTGACCACTCCTAAATACCAGTCAGTCTTCCCTTTAACTTTAACCTCGTAATAAAATCTTCCTGAAGGGAAACCCTGTTTTGCTAAAACATTAAAACATGTATCAAATCTCTCTGGATTGTCTGGGAGAAACTTCCAGTCATCACCATATTTTACTTGCTTCCCATCATCAGACAGGATGAGTTTGGTAAATGCTGTATCAGGATCAAGAGTCACATCCACTGCGTACTGCTGGACCCTCTTCAACTCGACCTCAAGCAGCTTCTTCATCTGTTCATTAAGCATCTCCTCCAGGGGAGCCAAAACTCTACTCACAGTCCCTGCATACAGTGGATGGACTCTGACTTCTGTCCAGTCCTTGGTGAGTGGAGCAGTGTTCAGGGACAGTAAGCTTTGGAGGAGGTGGAGATAGTCTTCAGACTGTGAGAGCTGTTCCACCTCTGTGCTTCTCTTTCTCAGGTCAGAGATTTCCTCTTCCAGCTCTGTGAGAAAACCTTCAGCCTGTTTCTCTGTCTTTTTCTGCTTCTCTCTGACTGTGTCAGTAAGCTTGGCCTGGCTTCTCTCCACAGACTCCTTCAGAGTAGTGAGGACCTGAACACCATCTGCTATCTCTCGGTCTGCGTCATCCTTACTAAGCTCCACCGAGTGTTTGATCTCCTCAACCTTCACTTGTCTTTTCTGGATCATCTGTTGAATTTCAGCCTCCAGCTCGGCCTTCTTTCCCTCATATCCTTCTTTCAGAGGAATAACATCATGTGTCTTGTGGTCTGAAATAGTGCAGAGCATGCAGACACACATCTGGTCAGTCTTACAGAACAGCTCCAGCACTTTATCATGCTTCGTACACATCCTGCCCTCCAGGTTCTCCACAGGGTCGACCAGCTGATGTCTTTTCAGACCTGACATTATCAGATGAGGCTCCATGTGAGTCTCACAGTAGGAGACCAGACACACCAGGCAGGACTTCACGGCCTTCAGTTTGGTTCCAGTGCAGATGTCACAGGGAACTTCTTCGAGTTTTGAAACTTGTTGCTCCGAGCTGCTTCTGCTGCCTCTCTGTTGAGCTGGCTGGCTGAACTGAGCAGCTATCTCAGAGATTAAAGTATTGACCTGCAGCTCAGGTCTTGTGTTGAAAACTTTTTTACAGTTTGGACACTGACACTGGACATTAAAATCCCAGTGTTCAGTGATGCAGGTTTTGCAGAAGTTGTGCCCACATGGTATGGTGATGGGATCAGTGAACACTTCCAGACAGATGGAGCACAGAAACTGATTTTCAGTCAGAAAACAGCTGGCAGCAGACATATCTTCACTCTGAGGACAAAAAGTGTGGAGAACAAAACTGTAATTATCTTTTCATTATTTCCTCAATAAACTTTGATTAGTGGATTATTATTTTACACCTAAGCAACAAATTCAGTAAGATAATGGTGTAATGCAATATGACCTGTGGCTGTCAATGAATTAGCGGCAATCTGCATGTATTCAGCTTAATTTACTAAAACAGCTCATTATGCAGTCAGGTCCTGGACTATGCTGTGAATAATGTAGAGCTCAGATGTGCAGCTCAGCTGTAATTCTTTGTGAGCACCAGGCTCAGAAAATATATGATGACATGAAGATCTTCATTCCAAAACTTTGACTTTGGCTGTCTGGGGGAAAAATGCAATATCTCAAAATACTCCTCAAAGTAGGGGGGAGGTGGAGATGATTTTGATGTGGATGTTTATTTTGATATTAATTTGCAACTAGTCTGCTGTGGTGAAGTTAGTTTTAAGTTGGATATTTGACAGCCATTCACTGCCATTCTCTTTGAGTCCAGCAGCATCTTCTTACTTTTTTAAAATTTCTTTCTTTATTTTTTTTTTATTGCAAGACAATACAAAACACTAACAAAACAACAAAAACAGTAAATGCAGGCCAGTAAATTCATTGTTGTCAGGGGATAAGGGGATAAGATTGTGATGGCTGTCGCACGTGTGTGTGTCTGTGAATGTGTGTCTATACTGTACAGGCTGATCCATTCTAGAGTATTTCCAACAATGCCCTGGTACTGCCTTGATGCCGGGGGACAGGGGGACTCTTCCCCCTGACTTTAGTGTTTATTACTAATAATTATTTCATTATTGGTATTAGTGATAACAAGGTAAAGGTAGGAATAGTTTTAATATACTTCCTTCCCCTTTATTATATTAGTATTTTTTCTTTTTTAATTATTTTATTTATTTATTTATTTTCATTTAATTATTAGCACTTTCTTACTTAGTTTTATGCTTAATCACTAAGAGTTGACTTATGTAACATCAACAAATGACACAAACAGATGCTGACGTGCCCATTTTAGTGAAAATTTGGATTAAAAAATATATTAAATATGTCTCACGTTGCACTCTTAGTATTTTAATTGCTGATGTGTAATTTGTTTGTTCAACAAATGTATTTTTACGGAAAATGTATGTTTTCTTTGATAGCTTTTTTCCAATGTCACCAAGGAGCTTCAAATAGATACCAAAAAAATAAAAAACACACTGGCTTTAGTGGTTCTAAAATCTAGTGTGAGTAAAATCTTTTTTTTTTTTAAATTTAACATTTAACTTAACACAGTCATTGCAATATACAGTTTTATTTAACAAGTACCCGTCTTCAGTTATTTTATAATTATGTGTCTGAGGGAGTAGAGCTAAAGAAAAAAATCACCTTCTCCGTCTAAAGAGAAGTCAGGTTGGACAAAGAGGAGGAAGAGAGGGCACACACAGACAGGACGATGATACAGAGAGCAGAGAATAAGACACATTAAATGTGCAGATGAAAAGATAGAAGCTGCTGCTCTGGACTGCAGACAATCATTAGATCATTTTTCTCTACAACACCTACGACTACTGATGGACCTCAGTTAAAATTCTGCCCTGAGTGAAACTTCCTGTCTGAGTAGAGCTCGGGTTTAGAGTTCATACTGGCTGTTTAAACACACTCAGCTGTACTGCTTTACAAAGAGAGACAGCGCCAATTAGAGAAACACTGGAACTGAGAATAAGAGAATGAAAGTCAGACACTAAACTCTATATATTGGTAAATCCAAAGGGAATTCAAACTAGGCTGGTAAGCTTTTACCATGACGAGTTTGTTTTTATGTCTTATTGATTCCAGCTTTAACTAAATTATGACAGAACACTTAGTCACTGCATTTTGTCTCTGTGGCACAGTGTACTCACCGGTGTTTGTTGTTGACAAGAACCTGCTGGATCAGTTCAACGTTGCTTAAGAGAGACACAAAGAGACTTGTCTCAGCTGCAGCTCTGCTCTCTGTCAGATAAACTTTCACTTTCATTTCAGGAAATGTGACGCAGCAGCTCTTTCACTGTTGGTCCACCTAGGGGTGGGCTGGGATAAAGCAGGACTCAACATTTTGGCCCAGAATGGCCCACCACAATCGATTACACAAAAATAAGTCATTTATTCCTATGTATGTATACATGACGATGAGTATCATTTTAAGAAGTGCCCCAGACACAACATTTTTGGTTGCAAAAGAGTCTATGAAGCACAGCAATATAGTTACAGCTCCTGCTGGGCTATGACTGAACAGGCTGCATTCGAGGGGTGGGACTCAGCAAAGAGTGATCTGAAATTAAATTTTCATCTGAAATACAGATTTTTAATTATCATTCATTTTGCTTTCTTTTACTCAACAGGAAAAGTAAGAAGACAGACAGCTGCCATGTTGATAAGCCTACGCTCATAGCTCAGAGTCTCACAGACTCACAGTCTGCATTAGTTTTAATACAATAAATAAAGTGTTTGTTTACATTTGTGAATAGCTACTGTATTTGTACTCGGTATCCTCTGCTGGGCTGTAAAGTCTAACAAAGCAGCAGCTGTGCCGAGTAAAGCACAATAATCTGGATGGATCAAACCCCCTGGCATCACTGTGTGCCCAACCCAGCAGACATGAATTTGGACTGGAGACACAGAAACTCATAAATAAAACACATGGTACTTGGATTTAATATTTAATATGTTCCGAACCGTTGTGAAGCTGAGCTTACAAGTTACACAGCTGAACATCTGTTTTCACAGCATGTGTTTCTTGTGTTTCTCACCTTAGGACAGAGTTAATTAATTGGTAAGAACAACGGTTAGCTTATTTAAAACAACAAATGTAACCCTATGTTGTTTTTGTTGACAACTTGAACCAGTAAAGAAGTGTATGCACATCATATTACATACTGCCGTCAGTATGAAAGTTCATATATAACCTTACTGTGCATCGGCCGGTTGCTGCTTCAGCATGAGGGTACTGGGGGGTGATGAGCATCCAGCCTCAGCTGCACAAGGATCAGCACACTGCAGGCAAAACTGTTACAGTTTGATGATCCCCATGTGGAAATGTACCTCTTTCTTTAAGAATTTAAAAGTTTCTGCACACAACTGTTTGTTTGTGCAGGCTTTGTAAGTCTGCAGAACATCAGGATATGCTTGTGTCAAATGTGAAGCAGACAAAAAGAAACCTTAAAGCCTTTTTATTAATAAAGTCCCTGAAATAGACCCGAGGCACGAGCCTGTCGATTGTAATCTATCACTGCGGCTTACTGCTGGGCCCATTTGATATTTTTCTTGTTTTTTGCTGGAGGTTGAATTTAAGCGGAGAAACTCACATCCACTGAAATGCTATCTACTGGGATTTGGTGGTATACCTTTCTCTACCTGTCTCCCTGGATTTAATTCTCATAAATCCAAAGCCTCTCTGACCAGAGTCAGGGTCTGCTGGCGGAAATATCATTTTCTATATAGCATTTTTTAAAACTTTAAAACTAAGATATCTTCTCTAGTAAAACTTAGGAAGACACCCATTATTGCAGATCACAAATTTACTGGGATTAAAAAATATACTGATATATCAGCAGCATCACAGCTTGAGGCAAATCTTCAAGAGGAGAGGGTCTGTTTGTTGTCTGCATTCAAAGATGATTTCCTCTCTGTTAGCCAGCTGAGACTTCCAAAAGACCTGATTCAAGATAGAGTCTGACAGAGTTTAGCTCAGCTACTTACTTGTTACGTCTGACTTGTGTTCCTCAGCAGCAGCATCCCCAGGTGTTCTGTCTGCTTTTAACATTTCTTTAATCCCCGTTTTTGCTGCTGTAGTGTCTAGTCTGAGGTTTTTCAGTCTTGCAAAAGAAACTACTCTTATGTCTCCTATCTGCTTGCTTCAACTGGATAGTTGAGTTAAGGTGGGCTGTGCAGATAAAAAACTAAAATCAGGTTCAAGAAAACTTTCAATTTTTAACAGTGAAAGTGGTAACTTGGTACAATTCTTAACATTTCTCTCTCCCATGCACTTTTCAGGCTCCTGACAGGCTGCTCAGATAATCACTAATTATCTTCTCTTTTGAATGGATTAAGGATACAAACAGCTGTGCCCGTTTTACTCCCGGTTACTTAATTTGGAAAGATTTAGCATCAGGAGGGCCCAGTGTTAAATTGGTTTTTAAAGCCTGACTAGCATGGTAATGAAGAAAGAAAAATGTAATGATAGTTAATAGTTTGGTTTCATGAAAATCCTAAGGATTAAAACTAAACATCCTACTTCACTCCTATCTATTTCTGCTTCAGTTTCTCAACACTTTGATATTCAACAACCCCTCAGAGCCCTTAAAGACCACATTTCACTGAATGCATAAATAGCAATAATTTAATTAATTGCAAATCTGTGTCACAGATTTGCAATATCATCTGACACTGAAAGGGTCTTTAAGGTCCTGCAAGGTCACCTAATCTCAAGGCCCTTTCTTCAAGAAGGGCCCAGTGTCAAAAACTGGTTTTATCTTTACTATTTCACTTTATATTGTGCTCACAGTGCAATTTTATGTATAAATTTGTCTAATTTGCTCGGTCAGAGGAGGCAGGAAACATCAATGCACAGAAAAGTCTCAGATTACAGTTGTAGTATTGGTGTTTCATTTGGAAGCCCATTTCTGTCAGTGATGGGAAAAAAAATGAACAAAAAAAAACCAAAAAACAACTCCTAATATCACAAAACAATGAGAAACATTCCCAAAATGAGGAGAATCTTTATCAAAATAATGTATTAATATCTCAAAATAACATTATCTCTTTTTTTGTCATATTTTTTTCCTATAGAACAATTGGATGATTTGAGAGGCGGGCCTTCTGTGGTGGTCATGACAACAAGTTTACAGTCGGTAAACAATGGGGGAGAAACTGGTGGTAGCAGTTGCTGGATACCAGAGCTATACACCTTTACAAACTGCCTCCAAGTCGTCCTAAAATATGCCTGGGAACGGCCATCATGGAGGTGAAGCTCCTGGACCAACTGGTGTTACTCCCTGTTATCCACCCTCTTTTTTAGGGTCTCAAGCACCCAAACAAATCTCCATTTACCTGTGTCCAACAAACTATTTGCTGACAGTCTTTCACTCTCAACCAGAGCTAAAGCAAGTCCCCTCTGTCTGAACATTTTAGGAACTACCTACTAAAAAAAAGAAGAGATGGACTGAATATACAAGAAGGTTATTGTAAGGAAGAGATGGGGTGGTTGCCTGGCAACAATAAAAAGGCACAGCAAGCTTTTTTTTTTATTTTTTTTACTAAGTGGCATTTAATTAAAAGAAATGCAGAGCAGTGAACCTCACCTTTTTTTTGTGACCAGGGCCTAAGCAGTTACTTTATATAGTCTTCTCATTTTAATGACTTACAGGATCTCTTTTTTCATCTCACTGGCATATATGGGCTTCCATAAATCCCCTCAGATTCTGCAGATTCTGAGCCAACAAATACCATATGTCATAACTCTGTGGTTGTGTTTGCTCAACAATTATACTCTCTGGGACACCTCAAGTCTGCTGCCGACTATCCATATAGGACACACACACACACACACACACACACACACCCC
>JAPZEB010074373.1:0-14330 GCA_029783705.1 Chaetodon striatus
GCGCCTCCTCCTGTACTGCCTTAATATGCACATTCAGCACATCCAATGCATCAAAACATTGTTTTCTAGTTGGAGCCACGCCTCATTCTCAAACTGTATGGTCAAGTGTCCTCTTCTTAAACATTTTGTTTACTTCCTGGATTTCTACGGCATTGAAAAATTCTGACCAATCAAGAGCAGCTTTCTCACACAAGGTATTTTATCTGGTCTGCTTGTAAATGCTGCCGTGAGAACAACCAACTCTAGGCAATTATGCAGCTCTGAAAGCACTCTAAATTTGCTGTCATTTTGAATCAACAACAGTTAATTTAAAAGTTTTTTGGAAGTCTCCAGAGGAGGCAACTTGTGCTGGATTCCCCTGAAATGCAAAAAGTTGTCTGGATTTAACTTTACGCAAATGAGGAGTGGACTTTCCATCTCTCAAAACACAATGCAACACTAACAGAATGCACTGCATGGCCGCTTACATAGACAATTAATGGGAAGTGTGGAACTAACAGTCGCTGTGGAACACGAACCATGAGGCACTGAGCGCATCTACATACATACACATCACCATCAAAACCGTCATTTTCCTGTGTTATGGTGCACACTCCTCTCTTGCAGCACATGTCGCTTTTTTCAACCATTTTTTAAAGATTTTTTTTTTGCTTTTTATGCCGTTATTAGAAAGGACAGACCAAGCGTGACGGGTAGAGAGGGGATAACATGCAGCAAAGGGCCATGGGCTGGAATCAACCTCACAGCTGCTGCAGCAAGGACGCCGTTACACATTTATTATGTTGATCTGTTGTGTACACATAGTATCGATTGCATGTCTGTCTATCTGTCCTTCCACAGTTGCTCTTCCTGAGGTTTCTACTATTGTATTTCCCTCGTTTAAGTTTTATTTTTGGGGAGAGTTTTTCTTTGTGGAATTATTTCTTTAGGGTCCAGAGGGATGTCGCAAGATGTATTGTGACATTGGGCTTTATAAATTAAATTGAAAATTGAAATTGTACATGGGGTGTCTGCTTTACCCACTGAGCTACTGGACGCCATATTTTTCATGCATTTATTTGAATAAAGTTAAAATATTTTTAACTTTTCAGCACAAGGTACAGAGATGCACCTCCAGTCAGTGTCACACCTGGCCCAGGCAGCCAATAACTTTTCATGCTGGTAGCTGTGATAGAAACAGTGGAACAATGGCAAATGCAGACAAAAGACTGATATTAGCATAATTTAATTATGGTGACGGTCATCCCATTGTTCAAATACTAATCGGTGAACACATGGAGTTTTATGAGCAACCAGGAAAATCTCTCTGGTGAATGGAACGCCATTTACTGTGCTGATAGATAGGCTAGCTAGTGTGTCGGCTGTTAGACTTTGTGAGATGTAAGGTTTTCCTGTTAATCACATTTAGTAGCATTTCGCTCGCAGGCGCTCTTTAAAGGTGCACCACGCTGTTTTGCCTGATGTGTTTTACCAAGATGTTTCTGAAGTACTTTGTAGCGATGTGTCTCGGTGTGATCGGGGCCTAAGGAGGACTTTCTTTGCAGAAATTCGCCTGCTGACAGTAATTTGCGGCACGGAGCACCAAACCAAATGACCAGCGATGTGTACCTGCACTCTCTAAGATTAAAAAAAAAAAAAAAAGAATCCATCACAGTATGCAAAGCAGCATGGAAGTCACATTGCAAATTGCTCAAATACCTGCTGTGTGCTAATACCTGTAATCTGTGTTGTATGGAAACGCATTACAAGTTTTATTACTTTCTGAAACTGTTTGAAGATATTTTGATGGTGGAACTGAACTAATTTAGCTGTCATTGTGCTGTGATTCTTGTGGCACTAAGTCGAAGCTTCATGACAGCCCGGCTAATGGTGGACTGTTGGAAACATGGAGATCCCTGACATGAGGCCCATGACTGTGCTGACTCACTGATGTGATGTGACACCTCAGCCCTCTCCAGGGAGCCTCGATGCAGCGCAGGTAGAGAGATGAAGACGGCAGAGGAAAAGAGGGATTTAGAGAGAAATCTAATTAATACAAAAACGAGATGAAAAGAAAGAGAGCGTTGGAGGGCAGAGGAGAAAGAGGATGGAGATACTAAGACAATGTAAGCAATGAAGAGAGTGACAAGAAATAGGCTTCCTGATGAAATAGAGTTGTGACCTTTTTCCCTTTCCCTCAGTCAGTTAGTCAAATGTCAGCTGTGACATGAGGGAGTGAAACATTCACAGTAATGACACTTTGAGAAACTGTGAACCGTGAATCTAATCTCATCCATCTTATTTACTTTGAATTACAAACATGTCACTAGACTCTCGCACATCATGTTTCACTCGCAACCACAACATGTTATTTAGAAAAATATCATCACGGTTCCATGCATGTCCCGAGAGTGATCATATTCTGATTGAGTCGAGGTACAGACAGAAACGTATCCCCTTCAGTCGGAGCGGATAAAACAGGCTTTCTGCTTTTACCCTGGCTCCCATGTGGTGGCTCTCCTCTTCAGAAATGATGTGGACTGAGACCAGGACTTAATTTGTGCCGGATCATGCCAGAACACAATTTGGACCCTTCCCGATTGGGACCAGCACCAACAACATTTTGTAGAATCTGGCACTTCTTCTGTTACTAATAAAATCTGTGAATTAATTTTCTAAAAATATAATTCTGCATCCTAATTTCCAAATTAAGCACTGACGGGACTGATACTTTGGCTCGCCTGGGTGATGAGTTTTATTTTACATACTGTAGTTTGAAGTTCTTTTAACAGCTATAAAATTGAAGGTTGAATCTACAATAATTGCCTCTAACCTCTAACCCTGTGTCGTCTACAGTATGCAACAACTGAATGGGAGATGATGTTAATGTAAATGTATGTAAATGTAATGTCCCTCTCCAGTCACAAACAATATTCGGAAAAGTTAAGGACAGACTGCTTAATGAAACAGATGCTCGCTACCTGAGGCTAAACACCTTTTCCTGATTCATAATTTGCATGAAGTCAGTAAGTGAATTCTCGCAGCAGGTGTTAGAATACATTAAAAACAAATGGTTTATAACCATAACTGTTGTAGCATTTACACAGCTCCATATGAACAGGCCTCTGCCCTGAATTAATACATATATAAATACATACATACAGATTTTTTTTTTGTTCATCTTGACTGAAATATTCAATAGATGGTTATGCTTTTGCATCGAATAAATACATGCACATGGTACAAGCAGCAGGTTCTTCCATACCACCTCAAGGCCCTTCAAGTCTAACAACAATTTTAGATAAATGCATTACCTGTGACTTATTCCTTCATTTGCAAACTGCACAGTGATTTATAATACTGTCAGTAAGGTTGCAGAGTAAGGTTACTCCTCCTCTTCACCTTGAGGTTGCCAGGCAACTAGCATGACTCCAGGAAGTCACTGAGCTCAGCCATGACATAGGCTGTGTCTGGCATTTTTATATGCAGACACAGCCTATGCTATTTAGTACGCTAAAACAGTGTGTGACATTTTCTGTATGTCTGTAACCTTAGTATGAAATACTACAGTATGCAAACACCGGACATTACACCAGCACAAATATCCCACAATGCAATGCATAAGTGATAACGACATTCATAGCAGACAGTGGACAGCAACCAGGGTAGCTCTGTAGCATCAGTAAGTAATAAATACCTCTGTAGAGGTGGATGACTTTGGTCAGATAACTGCCTTTTCATCCAGTTGAGATCGGGAAGAAGGTACCAGATACACCAGGCCAGCACTAAGAGGCTCAGGCAGAGCATTCACCCTCAGGCTACAAGGATATTAAATGAAGACCCTGTTTTTGTCCCTTTGTTTCATTCTGTGTTCCCTTTCTGAATTCTGCGGTTTTGGCGGGTCCGTGAATGTAGCACAGGCAGGACATTTATTGAGTTCCTCTTTGCCTCAGTAGCAGTTTGTAAAGTTTTGAGTCACAAGGTGGATAACTGATCAGTCTATCCAATCATAGCTGATCAGATCACATCTTTGGATGGGAGCAGCAGCTGCAGCAGAGGCAAACAAAAGCAGAGGCCCAAAAGGAAATGCTAAGCTAGCATTTTAGCAGTTAGTTAGCCATGAAGTGTTAAGTTAAGTTAAAGGTTAGGGTAAGAGTAAGGGTTGCATTTCAGTACTTATAAGGTCAATCACATCTTCATGTATAACTATCACAGTACATGAAAAAGTGGATTATTGCTATGTTTGGCTCCATATTTCTTTACTGCAATGTAGCAAGGCTTCTAATGGAATGTAGCTGTATGTGTTGCAAAAAAGATGCCTGTGACATAATGTTGAGGTTCATCATTCTTACTGTCACTGGGGTTGCCATGGATTGCACATATCCAACCAGCAAGGAGGCTTTCAGGAAGTTAAGTGGTAATTACACCTTAGTGCGTCCAAAAACATACATGCTACTGTTTAGTCCAGGGGTGGGCAACCTGTGGCTCAGAGGCCACATGCAGCTCTTGAGCCCTTCTCCAGTGGCTCTCTGAGGCTTTAACAAAAACTATGGAAATGAACAAGTTATTTTTTTAACATCTTAATTTTCATTTATGATTGTTGTAGCCCTAAAGTGATTCTTACATTTTCCAATTGTATAAATGTACAGCCCATACGCTGAATAAAAAATTACATTTTAGTATCTTTGTCAGATTTTTAAACTTTTTGGGGGGCGAAAAATGGCTCTTCTGATTGTGAAGTTTGCCAACCCCTGGTTTGGGAACAAGAAAGTATGTACAATGACAGTACACATATGTATGTATGTATGTAATTGCGAGTAGTTCAAAGTATGCAATTTTGGGCGTAGCAATAGTCTGGCACACAACATGTTTTAGATTTTCATATAAATAAAATGAATGAGACATATCATATTGATTAGTGGCCTTTGAAAGGTGCTTTTATGAACCTTTGGACAGAGCCAGTTATAGTTTAATGGTGCCCAACGACGTCAGGGGAAAACACGGTGGGACAAAGGCGAAAGTTAAGGTTGCAAAAGTCTGAGTAAGGTTGGTGTGAGAGGTGGTGGATGGGTCCAACAAACACGGACTTTCACCCGAGAGAGCCGTGTTTGCGTCGTGTATATTCTAAAGCCAAACCCGGTTCTTTTTTCCTAAACCTAACCATGTGCGTTTGGTGTTGAAGGAAAAAAAAGAAAAGTCAACTTGTCAACTACCCACGTGTGTTTATTTTGAAAGAGACTGTATGTAAACATTAAATTTCCGGAAAAAATGGAAGTGTAACTTAAAAGAAGACAACTTGACACGGTGTCAGAGAACGTCAACAACCAACACACCCAGGGTACCTTGCACGTTGTATCTGAACGTGGAAAGTCCATGACCAAAACGTCAATATGTGACGCAGTCAGAGTGAGAATGTGTTGCATATTCAGATGTGAGAATGGTATCAATATTCTTATCTAACTCTCAGCAAGTAAGCAAGTGAGCATGTATCCCAAATATAGAACTACTCCTTAAGATAGAGCCCAACATTTATGCAATTAAAAGTCTGCCAGTCTGGAAGTAAATCACAACTTAATCCTTTATTTTTATGCCTCACTTTAGAAACTTGGAGCAAAACGTACACGAGTGAAGATAACAATTGCCATGATTAGCAGGTAAATTGTTCAACAGTGTTTTTAATTAAATATTCTTTGTTTTCTTTTTTCTTTTAAATTTTAATCTCTGTCTTTTAACCGCTTTTATTCTAAGTCTCTGATGTACAGGGCTCCCTGATGAAAAATGCTGTTTGCTATTTCCTCATGCCATCCATCAGTCTATCACTTACTGATGCATCTTATCTTTCATACGCTTTCACTCTCTCTCTCAGTGCATCTCTCCTCGTCTTGTGATTGTAAGATCAGACAGAATAAACTCGAGAAGAATATGCTGATTTATTCGCCCACCCCTGCTGTTAGCTGCATGCTGTGCCAACAGCACATTACCAGGGAATTACAATAAACGGTAATTACTCATTCACATTCATAGAATCAAAAATCCCCCTCTCCCTCTGTTTGAGTTGACATCTTTGACCCCGTGAGTGTGGATTTCGCACCGGGACGTCTGAATATCCAAAATCTTTTAACATAAATAAGATAATAATAATCTTAATAATAGTCCCAACTTTGCACACTGTCTTCATCTGAACATGTTATTTAAATGCAGGAATTTTAAAAGAGCCCAGCCGAGCAAAGGATAAAACCCTTGTGAACTAACTGGGCAGAATCTGCAGCTGGTGTTAAAAAACAACTAATAACAGAATTTTAAACCAATCACATCTTCTCGATAATATAAACAGGCTGTATCGAACCTTTGACATAGCAATGATCTTGAGCATCATAAAACAGATGGTCGCTTTAAGTTCACACAAACACAAGTGTGGTTCATATTTATTGGAGTGTACAGTAAATGTTGTGCTGACTAATAATTCGACAAATGGGTTGCTCACTATGAGGTAAAAATGTCTAATAGTTCTGGTAATTTTTAGTCAGTTACACATGAAATGGATGCAAAGCACATCTGGAGATGGTCTGAAATAAGATTCCATTACAGTCACGATGCGTCTCAGTCTGGACACTTTGGATGCCCACATTGAATTTCAAAGTGTCTTTTGCGTCACTTGCAGCATGACACAACAACAATGTTAAATTCAGAGTGATGGAGGTGCTAAGTAGAATCCCTGCTGCTACTAGTAAAGCACAATCCCATGCAGATAGGTTAGTAGCAGTCCCTTGTTATTCGGTACTTGGTTTCATTTCCCTTTTTTCAGTGCATTTTAGCTGGATGTGACAATTCCCCTGAGCTGATTGGAGGGTGATTCAGATCACCTGTTGCCCAGGGTGGGTACTGACTCTTAATTAGGAATTGAGAGCAGCTTGGTGCATTTCCCCTCTGGGCCAATCAGGTTGTGACGATGCTCTTTCTCAGGGCCTATCAGAAGTGAGGAGATACACACTCAGGACACTCTGATCTTTCCTCAGCTGAAGCAGACCTTGTGTTGGCAAACACTGACAAGCCCTTCTGAGAATTTAACGCTGTCTTTTGGCTGAGCTCTTTGAGGGGAGTTTTGAACATTTTAAAACCTGAGTGGAAGGAATATTAAAGAACCTTTAAACATATAGGTCACCTGCATCGTGACTGGCTCACAGTATTTTTGTGCAGGAGTTTTGTTTGCCAAATGATCTCCTAACGCCTGCAGGCTTTTTAAGGTGATTTTTGTTTATTGGTTTATTTATATAACCATACCCCCATGTATAAACACCTTTGGTTACTATTATTATGTTTTATTGAAGAAGCATTTGTTTATTATCAAAAAGGAATTTGTTCATTATCGAAGAGGTATTTGTTTAATGTTATTGTTAGGGAGGCATTTCCATTGTGAGGGCTCTCATGAGACTTGTTTCTACAAATCAATATATTCCTTATTATGTGGATGGGAACTGATTCTCACACTACTGGACACACAAATCCAATGTAATCACTTGTAAATAACAGTGCGGGCAGTCTGTCTTGAAGATGTGATTTGAGAAATAAGTGTAGTTTGCCCACTGTCTGAATGTAGACTAAGGATCAGCAGTTATGCCAGCAACATGGTTACATGCCTTTCATGACAATGCTAACATGCTGAGGTCAAGCAGTTAAAATATTTATCATGTTCAGATTCTTAGTTTGGCTTACAACAAGACAAAACTTCATACCGAGGGAAACAGCAGTTGCAATAAAAGTGCAATATACTACAGTTAAAATAACAAGTAGAAAAGCATAATAGCAAATAAATACAATCTATAGCAAATGTAAGACTAAATATAAAGAAGATAACAGTAAGGTGAAATGAATAGACAATAATGAATAAATGAATATAAATGTTAACATTAAGTACAGAGGAAAACTAGAGGAAAAGTCAGGGGATCAACAAAGTCAGTGAGATGTATCCTCTGGGGAGCGTTGTACCAAATTTTGCCCCAATTCATCCAGTGGATGTTGAGATACTTTGCAGGATAACTGACATTTTTGTGTACATTCAACATAAATGTGTGCTTTTGAGCGTTTCTTTAAGATAGACTTGCAAAAATCTGAAATTCCTTTGGTGTCATATTCTATTAATAAAAAACAGCATGATTAACTGCATCTGTGAAGCCATGAACATGGGCCATATGACAGGTAACTTACTGTCACAACCTTACACAACCTAGCCCTGAACCACAACACAATAGGAAGAACTTAACTGCCTCCTATATATTGAACAGGACACAAAACCAGTGTCTGGGTGAGGGTCAATTACCTGCTGGCACAGTCCATCTTGAGTTCACGGCGTTTATCAAAGTCTCACTGACACCTTTAAATTTGCCTATTACACCTGTCGTCATTCATCTCTGGAGAAGCAGCGTCTCCCCTTGAACTTAAAGTCACACACAGCTAAGTTTCACACTGCCATGAACAGTGGCATGCAAAAGTTTGGAAACCCCTGGTTAAAGTTACATTTACTGTGAGACAATGTAAGATGAACGGATTTCCAGAAGGCATGAAGTTAAAGATTTTCTTCAGTATTTTAAGCAAGATTGCTTTTTAATTTCAGTCTTACAGTTAGTGCATCAGGCCTACAGTGGACAGACAGTGAGGAGAAAAGTGAAGGAGGCAGGTGTTTGGAAAACCAAGTCCATACCTGTTCCAGATTGCATTGTGGATTACAATAAAAACATGGTTGGTGTGGATTCGTCTCATGCCCTGATAGGATTTTACAGTGTCCACCACAAAACCATAAAGTGGCACAAAACTTTTTTTTTTTACCACTCTTTGATGACATTGCTGTTGTCAACAGCCACCTCTTGCACCCCACCCAGACAAAGCCCCTCACCCACAAGACTTTCAGGGAGGTGTTGGCCAAGGAGCTGCTGGAGCGTGCTGAAGGCTCAGCAGCCACCCCACCTCCCCCACCCCCACCCACCACCACTTGCATGCCTGTCTTCTTTGACAGCGAAGACACAAGAGCCAGGAAGCACTGCAAGAAGTGTCTTGATGCTGGAACACCTAGAGTGAAGACAGCTGGCTATTGTAGGAGGTGTAAGGTTCATCTCTGCCTCTCCTCCAAAAAGAACTGCTTCCAGCTATGGCATGATGAACAGTAACGTCCTGATGGTCCTGTAAATAAATGGAAAATAGTGTAAATAGTTGTTTCAGTTTTTAAGTGTGTTTGTGAAATTCTTGGTTTGCACTTTCACAGAAACATTTTTCCAAAAGAGGCAAAATGGAGGTTTACTGTTATTTTTGTGTGTTGTTTTACCTGTGTTTACACAGTTTGTATTGTTACAAAATGTTTATAGTTTGATAAAAGTAAATCTGCTCCAGTTGGATTCAACATTCAGTTGCTTAGTGTGGTCAATTTTTGGAATGGGATATATACAGAGGTCTGGTTTAATTTAACAAAAAAAAAAAAAAGCTAAAAACTGATGTACTTGGACGTATTGAACACCATTCGTGATATACAAATGAAACATAGTTTTGAACATGAGAAAAATCAAATGGCACACATGGTGCCAAACTGTGCCAAAATGGCCATTTTGGAGACCGCGCCTGAACTGTCTGTACTGAAACCTCTCTAATTTTCTTCTGCTTCACTTTAATCAGAATCAAACTTTGCAGAGATAATGTTCACATATTGTACTATGATGTGATAGAGGATTAAAGCTGCAGCTGCATAAGTCTAAAGGGATACTAATCCTGAAAATGCTTTTTTTTTTTGGCAAAGCTGTAACATTTTGCTATGTGCTGTGTGCCATCTTCATTCACTGTTCACCAGTAACATACATACTAATATTTGCACATCTTAACTAATCTCACAAGTGTTCCCTTTACTATAACACCACAGGTCTTGTGGTTGCAGATACACTCATTTAATTATGGGTATGCAATAGCAGAGGCCTACAAAATAGGCTAAGGGCTTAAATCTTAACAGTATTTAGGTGCACTTTAGTTAATAGTGGACCCACCTTTTAATAAAAGGAAACAAAAATGCCCGGCAAAGTCACTTAAATTAACCCCAGATGCAGGCCTCATGGCGGCTGGAGAGCATTGGGTCACTTAAAGATGACCGTTGAACGTGACCGTGACAATAGGGTTACCAAACGGACTGCTTATGATGCAATTATGGACTGCCGTAAATCACAGCACTCCCATGTAAATAGTTTCTTTTGCTCTCCATGTAAATAATTAATTTAAATTAAGAATTTGCTGAATATTAATTGAATCCATTCTTCCCTCTACCTGTGATATGTTCCCCGCACCACTGGCCGCAACACAAGCCCAAAGCATTATCGATCCACTTTAACAGTTGATGTTTAACAGTTGGACGGGTGTTCTTTTCATGAAATTCTGCCCTTTTTTCTCCAAGCTTACCTTTGCTCATTGTGTCCAAAAAGTTCTATTTAAACTTCATCAGTCCACAGGACTTGTTTCCAGAAAGCATCAGGCTTGTTTAGATGTTCCTTTGCAAACGTCTGATGCTGAATTTTATGGTGAGGACACAGGAAAGGTTTTCTTCTGATGACTCTTTCGTAAAGGTCATGTTTATACAGGTGTCACTGCACAGTAGAACTCCAGAGTCTGATAAATCTTCCTGCAGGTCTTTTGCAGTCAAACGGGTGTTTTGATTTGTCTATCTCTGAAAGTTTTCTTGGTCTGCCAGACCTCAACATGACCCCCACAGTTCCTGTTAACTACCAGTCCTTAATAACATTATTAACTGAGGAAACAGCTACCTAAGAACACTTCTGTCTTCTTATAGCCTTTCTTGCTTTTTGGAGCCCATGGTGGCTAATTGTTGGGACAAGGTTTCAGGAGTCAGAATATTTATAAAGCTTTTAAATTTGCATCCCCTGGCCTTTCCTGACGATGACTGTGAACAAGTCAGAGCCCGAACAAGCTGATCTGAGACCCTGGTAAAAGTCGTCTGAGAGCTCAAAAGTCTAATTTTTTTCACTCTTAAATCATACAAAACAAAAATGATATTCTAATTTGGCTTAAAATGTTAAAAAGAATGTTTCATCTTTAACTTTTGGAGATCAGTTTATCTTCTACTCACTCAACTATTCACGGTGAACGAAACTGTGATCATAGGTGCCCAAACTTTTTGCATGCCACCATATGTAGACCGAGGTCACTGGGAGCAGATGGAGCACACATCAGGTGCTTGGGAGGGCTCCCTTGTTTTTATATTCAGGCAGTGGCACACCCAGGATTTTTTCCTTGAGGAGGCCAGATGAGACCACTGAAAATCTTGGGGGTGGCACACCAACATCAAACGTTAGCGTTAAGGAATCACATACTGATGTACGTTGGTTCCTTATTTCATAGTTAATATAGTTCAGACTAATACCTCTACACTTAACATTTTAGGCACTTTATTGTTCTTCAAACAGGCTGATAAACCTTAAATAAACACATATACAGCCTTAAGTTGAAATGAGTGTGTTTATGTGCAGTTCAGACCAAAGATTCGTGACAAAAGACTTGAAACGTGCAGCTACTGTCGATGTGCCGTTCTGAAACGTTCTAAAAACCTGCCGGTTCACACCAATGCAACTGGATGAGATGGTGTATCATCGCTATGCAACAACTCTCTGTACTTCTGCTCTGATTTTCAGCTTTTCAGGTTTATTTTGTGGCTGAATATAATTTGTAGCCTCTCAAAATATGAATGAGGATAGTGATAGTGAGATACTGGCTACAGCTGCATTTGTAGTAGTGATGAAACAAAACGAGCATCAGATGGACTGTGTTCATGATGAATACGCCACAGTAATATATGTACGCGGCGTCAATTAATCAGTCAGTGAGACAGGGGCGGAGCACCTGCCGCAGTAAGGGAACACGCCATCTGAGGTCATTTTGACTTCACTACGAGTCGATTGGCTGTTGAAGCAGGTGATGAGCTTTACTTTCTTTGACCAGCTCAGTTGCAGGTGACACCGTCAGCCGGCTTGAGCTGAGCTCAGACCGGCCAGTTCACACCTCTGTAACCATCTCTAAAAGTTTCGTCTCGTCCTGAACCATTGGTCTGAACTGGGCTTAAAGGAACAAAACATTTACTGGGAACAAGGTTAGGGGAGACTCGTTGGCCCCCATAGAACCCATTTTCATGGGTGCGAGTTCAAAGGATCTCTTTAGAAATGGACATGACAACATTGTCGGTACCAATGGATGCCTTAGGTTGTCTAGTTTGACACGATAGCACCGTCTTTGCTAGCCTAAAAAAGAAGGACGCCACAGCCTCTTAGAGATTGTCATGTCAGCCTCCAATTATTTTTACCAGTGGGGGTCAGTGGTTGGCCACTTCATTCAGGACTAACAGCTTGAATGAGATGGATTTAACAAGAGCATTCTTGAGTAATTAAGTTGCGTCCCCACAGTACCATCAGACTGGCTTCGTTTATTTCTCAGTTTAATTACATTTATCACACTTCAGACTGAACATGAACACAGTGAAAGTCGACTCTAACTACTGTCAGACTGTACCTGAACATTATCAAATTAATGTGCAGCATTTATAGTGTTTTATGTTTCACAAAAATAGCCTGATAGCAAACATAAACACTAACTGAAACATGTGAGGAACACAAATCTGGCAGCCTGTGAACACGACTGACAGTAACAAAAGTCCTGCATCTCATTTCAGTAGTGTTCCCTGTGTCGATGACTCACCTAAAATCCTCTTTGCCAGATCAGCAGGCAGGCAGCTGATGAAATCTCTGTACCGGCTCACTCCAGAAAGAGACTTTGAGGATCCAGGCACCACCATGAGAGCAGGGTCCTCTGAGTCTCCATCACTGTCCACATCACGCTGACAGGTACTGCGACCACTCACTGGAAACAGTGTGAGATTATTAAATGGTAATAGTGATGAATACTCAACACATATAATACAAAGTGTCTCTGAGCAAAGATCTTGTTGGATTAAATTGAAAGTTATCTGTGAACAATCCACTGTGTAACCATATGTGTGGCCTTTGTCGACACCTAGTGGAGCCCAGTGGGAACTGCAGTAGAAGAGTTGCATAAAATAAATAAATAAAGGTGTTTATTTACTGTTAAATTGCAGAAAGCCTCGTTTCTGTCTGACCAGGAGCACACTGGTTAAATTAGCCAGCATGCGCAACAGCTCCGGGTCGCAGAGTGAGAAGAGACGGCACAGGTAATGAAACTGTTTCCAGTCCGGGCTGCTGTTGAACCAGTCCCAGATCCCAGTCAGGTCCACGCCGTGTGGCTTCCCGTGCGGTGCCCTGCGGCAGCGGCGACCCTGAGGAGCAGCCGGGCGCCTCGACCTGGCGTAGGTGAACATGCTCCATGAGGTGAAACCCAGCACCCTCTGGGTGCTCTCCAGCACTGTGACGTCCCTGCACCGCGACAGCAGCTGCACCATGAACCCCCTCCTGAACTCATCCGACGCCGTCCACGCGCGCGGAGCGGGGCCCGGCGGTGTGGGGGCGCACACGCAGGACGGACACATCCCGCACATGTGAGGACATCTCTCCGCCGTGTCACGGTGCGGCTCACACACCGACACACTCCTGCCAAACTCAGCGAGCTCCATTTGGACGCTCAAAGTAGTTTGTGGTGCTCGCTGCCGGCTGCGTCGTTGCCTGGCAACAGTTGTCACTCTTACTCTCCAAACAACACCGACAAACATCATTCAGCAGGTTGCTAGGCAACAAGGAATGGATGCTATCAAGGCAATGTCAAGCTAATGCTCCCCAGGTGTTAGCCTCAGTGTCCAGGCTGCGACAGCTTTATCACAGACATTTCAATAATTTGCTAAAATATGTAACTTCCTGTGTCTGCTCCATCTCCACAGGATGAGAACTTCCTTCCAGTGAATTGTGCACAAAAGTACGTTTAAGATATTTGTTTATTGATTCCCACAGGGGGGATTTGGTTGTTACAGCAGCACAAAAACAGAAATAATAAACTGGGAAAGTAAAAAAAAAGATAATAAAAGGTATATACAGGGTGTCTACAGGTCCTTAAAAAGTCTTAAAGTGTCTTACATAAAGTTTTCTTACTATGAGGCTTTAAAAAGTCTTAAATTGTCTTAAATTCAGACTTGATATTTTCAGTCACGTTACTGTTAAAATGTCTCCAGCCTGACAGACCCAGTGACTGTTTACAATAACTGGACAGACTGAAGTAATGCGATAATAAATAGCTTTTATGACAGTGATGAGATTTTGTTTTCTCTTTACATTAAACATATTAACATATACTCACATTTTCGTTACTATCCATTTTAAACTGACTTCAGTGTGTTTGCTTGGAAAGAGTAC
>JAPZEB010074382.1:0-14329 GCA_029783705.1 Chaetodon striatus
TATATTCTGACTATTTCATGGTCACAAACATCTGGTAGGTCAACAGTGGAGCAACACACCCATAACTACAAACACACAGCTGGAACTACAGGCCAAAACGTGCAATGGCCAAGGGCCAATGGACAAGGGGAAAGGGGCAACTGGCAAAGGGCAACAGGCAAGGGGCTAGGGGCAAGGGCTAGCGTACAAGGGACAACGGGCAAGGGGCAATGGGCATGGGTGCGAGGTCCCGCCCAATGCTGCTTGCAGCTGTCATTTTTGTTTTGTTTTTTCAAATATGTCCTTTGTTTGTTTCCCAATTTTGTCGAATTGCAAAACTGAAAATCTGGAGTATCCCTCTCTGACAAAGCATTCATATAATTGTGTATCTTGTAGAAATTAGTTTGAGAGGGCTGAGATATCCATGTGTGGATATGTCCGAGCTTATTTTCCTCTCATCTTGAACAAAATGACAGTATTTCTGAACCAGTATTTTAAACTCTAACTGCTTTTAAGCTGCAGCTGCTGTTTCATCTCCTCCCACATAATTACAGTCAATCAGAACTTAATAAGTCTCATCAGATTGGACTGTGAGTGTAAAACTGTCTCAAAAGCCCTACTTAGAGAGTGTAACGTGGCTGGAGTAAGTGGTCATGTTGTGCTGGCATCAAAAGGGAGGAAAGGTTGCGATGCAAAAGATTCCAGCACCAAGAGAGTGTAAATTACATAATAAACAGTTGGACCTAACTAACCCCCAACAAGGGCTAGGTTCAAGGTATACTAATCTGTGTCATGCATGATTTAGGTAGATTAAAAGCAAAGGTTCCTGGGTTGATGATCCGAAGTTTGTACACAGGCAGTCAGAACAGGAAAACAAGATCAAAGGGGCAAAGTCAGGCAAGCAAAACCTAAAGAAACCTCAAATAACAAGCAAAAAAAAAAAAAAAACTGGGAAGGGACAAAATGTGAGGCAGTCAAGATAGTTAGGGGAAAATAAAGGCCAGGTACATGGACTACACATCTAAAGAAACTGCAAAAATGATTATTCTATTTAATAATAAAGACAGTGTTGCACTCCTCAGCGATATCATGAGCATGCTTTATCATCTCACCAGCTTTTGAAAGATTAACATCATCACTCAGACTGCATCATGGTAATTTTCCATCTTCCTCCTAGTAAAAAGGAAAGCTCAGAAATGACTGTGTTTCTAAGGAAATTTGAGAGGGCAAATTTCTCCTGCCAAGTCGTTGTTAACTTTTTCAGAGGAGTGACAGGAAGCGTTCTGACATTACAAACTAACATGGGATGTGCACAGCTCAGGACAGGGAGGCTCTGCAGCAGCTGCTTTAAACCACCCAGAACATTGTTGGTACCCATCATATGAGCATCAGTGATATTTAGGTGCCTGTGTAGAGCCCAGAAAGTATTTAAAGATACTACGCACCCCAGTCACAGCCTGTTCATCCTGCTGCCATCATGCCAGTGATACAACTCCACGTAATCCTCTTCACTCAATTACATGGAACTCTCTGGTTTTGCACATTACCCCAACTCTACCTTTTTCACTCCCATCATTTCAACAAAGTTTTCTATAAAGTTTGTTCTAAGCTTTCACACTCAGTTTGGTACAAAACAAGCATTTATTAACGTTGTGCATTAAATTAATCACTCATAGCAGAATATGGCATATTAAAAGCAACAACAACAATAAAAATGTTTTGGTAGATTTTGAGATTTTACAGTCTTATCCTATCATGTCTAGGCCACAGTGACTCGTTCATTGTAAAGGTACACTTATGTAAAGCATGTTCAACATGAACAAATATGAAGCTGTGATGCAGCTGACAATTCTTTTAATGACCCTTTAATGTCTCATGCCAGAAAAAGGCTGACGGTATAAATACTGTGTTTCAGAAGGCATTTCAAAATCCGTTTGCTCTGCTCTGGTTAAAGTCTCTGTTTGTTCTTAAACTTTGGCAGCTCTGTTCATCTGTCCTCACCCCACCTATGATGCATCACATTTACTGTCATTTCATTTATCTCTCTTCCTGTTTGACGCTCTCTCTCCCTCTCTCTCTAATCTGATGTCCATGTCTATATAACGTCCCTGGCTGCAGCTGTCTGCTGTATCTCTCTTCTCTGCACCATGAAGGGATTATCCATCCTGCTGCTGCTGCTGGCTTCAGCAGTGCAGCTCTACAGCGCTGTTCCAGCTTTGCAGGCGGTGACATGTAACGAGGATGGTGTTGCTGCAGCTGCACGTCAGGCAATGCATCACATCAACGCGGAGCATGATCACGGCTACAAGTTCAGACTCCTTGAAGTTTCAGGCAACAAAACGGAAAAGGTATGGGAACCAGAAGTCAGCAGTAACTGCACACATTTTCTCTACTATTAAGTCCAACTTTGAATATTTCCAAGTTGGGAGACTTTGAACATTTCTTTAAACTACAGCTCATGAAGAAATATAAGTGTGTGTGTGTGTGTGAATATGTAGAATATAAAATATAATATAGCCAAGTATAGTATAGTATCAAATAATAAATATAGTATAATATATAATAAAATATATTATTGAAATATGTGATTAAATAAACAAAACAGGAGTAAAAATGAACCTGTCAGTGATCTGTGGTGGACAGAAATGACCTTAAACATATCTGTGACATTTCTGTGCTGCGGTCTCTTATTGTAACTTCTTTTTCGGTGCCATAATTCAGCTGTAATAAGCTAATATCTGCCTTATAATTATTCTGCCTTATAATATTTTTGATACAAAGAGCTACTTTTATTTAAGTAAAATATGTTCCTTCTGTACTACCACCACAATATGAAAGGAACAATTAAGAAGTGTATGCGTGTGTGCGCATAAGAACTTGGAATACCATAATAATGTGTTTTGGTAGTTTATATGTCTCATTTTATTATGTGGTCTGAAATTTGGCAGTAATATGATTATACTAGTGACCATTTTGCAATGAGAGGACTCTAGCCACGATACAGAGACTTGAAACAAAGGTGTTTCAAGTGTGTACGGGGCAGTGGAGGGAGGACAATGGCCCCTTTCCCCAACCTCACACCTGTTAAGTTTCTGATTTCATCTTGCAAGGTTGCGAGTCCTGATGCTGTGGCGTTGGCAGAATCTCTACACAGACAAACAGACATATAAACACCTGCCAAAATACTCAAAATGGCTTCTGCAATAGCTCCCACTGCAATAGGTGTCTCCAGGACCACATTTTGCTATGATGACACACAAACACACAGATGCCTGTTTTGCAAAAACAAATTACTGTTAACATGGCAGAGGGAAATTAAAAATGTGTAAATACCTCAATAACTGTGATTTACTTTCTCTTTTGTTTCCAGGTTGTAGGAGGCTGTAACATTGAGCTGAATTTGAACCTCGGGGAGACGGTCTGCCACACCGTCAACCCCAAACACTTTGAGGACTGCGAGTACCGTGGGCAGTAGGCATGGGTAAATGCCAAACAAATGTTTGCTTCATACAGATCCTCTTTTTTAGCCCTGTGTCACATTTATCTACAGCCAGATGGTGGACTTACTGATTTAGATTTCACTCTCCTGTAATGGAGATGTGAGGTATCTACAGTAAAATGTCATCTCTGTCTCTGTTTCTCTGTAGGCAGTGGGGGCTAACTGTAACGTAACGATGACTGTAAGGAACAGTGATACCAAAGTCACCAAGTATGGTTGCAGCATGCGACAGGGTGGGTTTCTCTGTCATGTATCCAACCCTGTCTCCAAACAGAACATTGATATTGGACAGTTTGGCAAAAACCCAGCAACTTGGATGGTTTTGTTTTCTCACATCCAGTGTAAACATTTTCACCACACCAGATCTATCACTGTGAGTGATAGTTTATTCTCAGTGATAGTTCAGAAAATGAAAACACTGCTGTGAATGCGCTGCTCTTCATTCAGCTCCGTAACACAAAAAATACTGTAACCAAAGGAGGGAGCCAGATGTGAAAAACATCTGGGAGTCAGTCCAAACCTAAGAGGTCCAAAGGAGCATGCTCCCCTGTGAAGGCTTTTCTCCCCATATACAGGAGCTATATGCATTATTTTTCAAGACATTTGATCTAATAGAAAGCCTTAAAATCTGTACAACATTCGAGATAAAAAATCATCCTGTAGAGCCTATGTCAGATTTTATATATTGGTTTTCTGTAACTGTCTTCATCATTCTGAAACCATAAAGCTGTATTCACACCAGTGACGTAAGGTAATTATCACAGACCCCCATGCACGCTGGTTACTAGTTATAAGGCGAGCACACACACACACCACTGACAACTGAAAAAAGCCAAAGGAATCTAATTTAGGAAGCTTTGCTGACTTTTCATAGTTCCTTTCTTACTGCCTCTTTTATGTTTAAAAGGTATGACTGTTTGCTGGACTTGCAGATGCTCAGCTTGTCAGTCTTGACTGATTTTGTGCCTAAACTAACTATGCATTGTTTCATCTTGTCACACGATCAAATAGAGACCCGACAACAGGCAACATCAACATCATCAACGTAAATGTTACCCAACAATCATCATTGCATACTTGTATATGATAAAAATATCAAAGAAAGAAGAAATTTGTCATTTAATTTAATTATTTTTTATATAGATAATGTTTATTCATGGTTTTTCTAGTTCATGTCAAATAAAAATATAATTTTGTTATAGATCACGACTATTTTACAAAAACAAAAAAGGAAAGAAAAGAAACTCATGATGGAGATGTGTTAGCATTTTTGAGGGCATAGAGCCTATGACAAATGATGCCATTTTTAATTTAACAAAAGTTCTCCTTTGAACACAAGTGTAGTTCCATGGTGGCAATCCAAATAATTCGCAAGGGCCCCAGTGCAACCGCATTGCCTACACTGTCTATATTTACACCCCGATTTACACCAAATCCGGTGTTACAGCTATTAGCCACAGGGCTGTGCAGTGGTGTGGGCGTGTCACCTAAATGGCCCATTTGTGGGGGAGTGGAGGTTGGAGACAAACTATAGAAAGCCAGTCTCCCTATGAGGATATTACACACAATCTGCTAATACAAACGTTGTTATTTCCTTTACTTGCTATTACATTAACAATAGAAAATACTTGCATACTACTTACTCAGTGCTCACATGATTGGCCACTGCAGCCTGATGTTAAGTTGCATTTCTCCAAAAGTTGATTCTCTTTCAACTTTTTGTTGCTAGCTGCTTTTTTTCCCTGGCATTTTAAAATGTCCTGGTGTATGATGAGTCATGATGTCATGTCTGCTAAGAGTGTTGTATTGTTGTATTTGAGAAGAATTTAAGTAATAACATGATGATGACTGCTTCTGAGTGGACAGAAACCTTTAAAATGCTAAACTGTCTTGAATGGTATTATTATTCACTACGCTGTGGAATCATCACAAAGCAGGCACTCTTAACAATACCTCTCTGTGTGTGTAGAATTAACTCCCCGAGAGATGGTTAGGATGTGCCCTGACTGTCCCACGCTGATCCCACTTACCAGCCCTGAAGGTCTCATGTCTGTTAATCAAGCTGTGAAAAGATTCAACGAAAACTCCACCAATGAGCGCCTATACATCCTGCAGGAAGTGGGACGGATAAGATCTGGGGTACACACACACACACACACACACATACACACAAACAGAAGAGGGCATGACTCAGGCTTTACAATTTCTTCTTTTTTATTTTATCACAGAAGAGGGGTTGAATATTTTAGCAGCTAAAATATAACCAAATGAATGCTTGTATCTGTATTAATGATTAATATGGCTCAGTAATGTATGTGTCCATATATGAAGCTGTTTGAAATAACATCCTGCAGCAGAACATCTGTATGCCTTTCCTCTCCTCTCTCAGTACATCATGATGGCGGGCATGTTCTTCTATGCTGAGTTTGTTGTGGTGGAAACTCATTGCCCAAGGGTATCTAGAATCCTTCCTGACGCGTGCAATCCCCTCTGCCCTGACAGAGCTGTAAGTACAACTCATACCAACTTGTTCTCATTCCCAAGTCATCAAATACCAACACTTTGTCACAACCCCTCGATGTCTGATGCTGACACACAGCGTACCCTTTAGCATCATAGCTGAAACACATTGTAACATGGTTAATGTTGTGACCGTGTAACGATCACTGTGAAGTTTGAACAACTACTTTCAATTACTACAAGGGGTAGAGGAAAAATAGGAGGTTTGTTACGTATTGTGGCCTTACGCACGTCAATGCTTGACGGCCATCGGTAAATCAGGTAATGTCATGTTAAAACATAGACTTTTGGTTTTACACAGGACACCAACAGCAGTCTCCTAGGTCAAAGTCTGTTTTCATGGACCCATCCACCACCACCTGCCTCCCACCATACACAGATTTTCTAGCTCTTTATACTACAGCAGGTGTTCTCAGCGTGAAGTTCTGTCATGGAACTTAGTTAAAATCCTGGTGCGTCTCATAAAGATGCTTAAGGGTGCCTTTGGCATTAATAGCACATGCTAAGGGGTGTGACATAGCATTGGCATTTGACGACATAGGGATGATAATGGGCTGCTCATACATACAGAAGCTTCAGAAAAAATATAGGCCCACACTTTGACGTTATGCACTGAATTTAAAGGAGTATATTATGTGAGCAGCTTTAAAAAGAAGACATGTATAGACATAGAGTGAGCACTCGGTTAAGTTGTCTCACTAGCATTTCCTGTGTAAGTGTCTTCAACCATATAGATCGATGAACCAAAACAATAAGCTTTAAGGATAAACCTGGTGTTATTCTATGTTTTTCTTACTGTCAAAAAACCCCATCAAAAATCCAAAACTCTCAGTACTTTCTGACATCCCTGCAGCCTTATACAAGGACATTACATTTTGGCTTTGCTGCAGCATGTAATTCATTCTGCTTAACTCAGACCTGTTGTTCTTGGTTGTGGACAATTTCTTGTGCAAGTGGTAGCAAGAGCACAATACGCTAATACATGTAAAAACAAGATGGCAGCCATCTCAGCCATGTCAGTCTGCAGCTGATCCTGACACAGAAGTGGACAAGGTACAAAACCTGATCCCATTTTAAAGTTGAAACATGTTTATTTATGTTGTATAGTGTTTGTAGTTTGATTTTGCATAAAAAAAAATTGACCAATTTTAGCAACAGTAACAAGCTAAGACATTGTTAGCAGAACTTGTGCCATCCTTTTATATAATTTATTGATGTTGATAAATAAAAAATCCAAATGAACACGGTAAACATACATCAGTTCATTGTAAATCGGCCGGAGAAAGATAATGTAGAACCTTTCAAAAAAAAGAGATTTTATGTGTGATCATGATTGCAAAATTCTTCCCAAATTTTATTAACACCCGAGCAACAAACATGTCTGGGTTTCCATCACATAGCTAATATCCTGGACTACGGTCTCTACAGTAGTAGTCTGAATCACAGCTGGGTAGTTCGTTGTGTTTAAGAGTGGTAACGATACAACTGTACCTGCAATGCTGAATTTTTCTGTCACACAATTTCCTACTTGTTTTAATTGTCTCTCTTTTCTCCCTTTAAAGACTCACGCTTTCTGCCGTTCATCTTACTCCAGAGAAACATACGAGACCAGATATGAATGTGATTTCTATCCCCCGAAGGTGAGTCCACCTTTTAAACATATACCTTCAGCAAATCTACGTCATGATAAAATTGATATACCAAGTTCTCTCTCTGAAACTCCAGTTCTTCTTCTTACATGTCTTGTTTACATTATTCATAAATTCTTGATCCATAATTTGAAGGTGTGCAGTTTTCTGCAGGTATACTGTGAAGAAATACACTTTAACTAACTCTGTTGGCTCTGCTCTGAACAGAACACTACTGCCCTTGGCCCTGGTGAGCAAGAGCCTGTATGCACATCCCAACAGCCTGTGAGGCCTCCTGGTCCTCCCGTTCCTCCCGGTCCTCCTGTTCCTCCTGGTCCTCCCATTCTTCCTGGTCCTCCTGTTCCTGCTGGTCCTCCCATTCCTCCTGGTCCTCCTGGTCGTCCATTTCCTCCTGGTCCTCCCTGTCCTCCTAGTCCTCCCGATCACTCTCTTGATCCTCCTGTTATCCCTGTTACCCCCTCTCTCTGTCGCCCTCCTCCCCCTTTTTCCCCTGTCGGTGCCAGGTCTAAAAGGTCCTTGGGCTTTAACAGGCCTGCATTAGATTCCTACCATCCCCTCCACCCAAACCATCCCTGCCATGGTCCACAAGCCGACCCAGCTATTCACCCCATCTGCCCCCGGACTCTTTCTGACCAACAACAAAGCCCAAGAGCCTAGGACTGAGATACGCACAACGCTTAAGGAACCATGAGTGTTGTTGAGCAGTTTCTAATGTATGTGAGAAATGCTGAAGTCCTTATGGCAGACTAGAGAACATCTTAAATAAATAAACCATCATGGTGTCAGACTTTGTGATGCAAACTTCTTTCATTGACCTGCTGTGTGACTTTTATCAGCTCGTACATAAGGCTTCCTTACAGTTTTTTTTTCGATTCCTAAAACCCTAAACACAAATGCATAACTGCACATATACATAAAAACTTGTTGGAACCAAACCCTCCACTCATAACATGTAATCTTACATCTAAATCAAACTTTGGCCTCAGACAACACTCACAAGCAAACAAAAACACTTACTACGTGACTGTTTGTTACACACTGGAGGGATCAATTTAAAACACTGCTAACCCTCTCAGGATCCGCCTGGTGAGATCATTTCAAAATAATACTGCAGGGACACTCAACTTGCTTTGCCTAGGGGCCACTTTTGCATAAGGACAGGGAGCCAGGGGCCAGTCGCATCAGTTAGCCAGTGCCTCTGTCCAACCTGGTTTCACTCCCATCTGGCCACCGCACAGAGGCACCCTTTAGTGGCAACATGAGACGACCTGGGTGGCGGCATTTTTGACGTTATATTACGTGATTGTGTGCTTATTTTAAGTCAAACTGTTTCTGTCTAAGCCTAACCACATGCTTTTGTTCCCTTAACCTAAGGAAGTAATATAATAACATAATAACAGTTTTTCGTCTACATTTAAGTTTATTTTGATAAACTGTATTTTAAAGAGCAGAAACTGCATTTCCTGTGAAAACATGTTAGTCAAACATCAGTAACTGACAAGTTGAGAGTGAGAATGTGTTGCTGTGCCTGGCACTCTAATAAGTATCTAATAGTATCACTGCAGTACTGTATAATACTGTAAAAGAGGTATCTCCTGTAGTGGTTCAGGGAATACTACTGTATGCTGGTGACCTTTGCAAAGTCACACTGACAAAACATGTAGGGAGAGTCCATGCATGGTAAAATACCCAATTTCCAAAAGCTTTACCTCTTAAAGCAGCAAATGTACAGATTACTCAGCTTCAATGTTCTTATCACTTCGTCTCAGGTGGGTCCAGCCATAATGTCTCAAACGTTGCACATGTTGCAGTTGCAAAGCAGTGTGGGAAAATGCCCCTCTGTGCCTTATCCAACCTTGGGTAGACTCCACACATCACCGTGGACATCCACCATTGGTGGAAATGCTGATGCTGTAGGTTCATTGGAAGACTGCCTGGTCTTCAACTACCTGGGTTTCCCTCAACTAGAGGGCGTTACTGTTACTGTAATCACCACATTCAGCAGGGCAGTCTCCTGCTCAGCTGTGGTGAGTCTCTGCCTTCCTCTAACAGATGGATCCTCTTCGTTTCTGATCTTCTGTCATCCATCAATGTGGTAAAAACTACACCAAGTGGAGATTCATTCTATGCACTACAACATTATATGTATCACAGTATGAACAAGGCAAATGACCTGTTTTCTCCTCCAGAAGTACAGACGATCAGCTTAGGTTGCACTGGCTGTCCAATTTCTCTCATAGTCCTCTCACGTGATGATCTAGGACGGCACAAAGTTCTGATTACTTGTCTATGTTGTTGTTGTCTTCCTCTTCCTTTCTATTGTCTCGGCAAATTCTGCATTGCATATATTTTGACATTATATGTATCATTTTACCATATGGATTGTGTTTGCACATACGGAGGCCCTGTTTATTGAACTGTGCAGTTCTGATTGATGTGTTAACAGTTTTGAGGTTTAGTGTTTGCGCCTAGAGAAAGGTGTGGTATTTGATTTTAGATTGTGATGATTTGAGTTAATTATACTGAGAGCATGTGTTTCCTGAACAAACACACAGTGCAGTGAATAATTTGTGTAAGGTGTCTTTTGATAGACAACATTATGGTTTGAGATGTTAATAGGCCCAGTTACAGTGTGTTAGCACTCCAGAAAAACTGTAATATGCTTAAAGCAGTGTTTTCTGTTGAGTGGGGAGTGTACCATGGAAGTGATTACTTTTCCATGTTAAATTGTAATCAGTGTTGTCACATTTTAAACACCACATTCCATTACCCCATATGTCAATCGTGCTCTAACAACGCAATGTTTCCTGCGTCATGCAGTTTCCATTTCATGATTGTTTTCATTCAAAGAGAGCTATCTTTAATTCAAATATATGTAATGTAAGCAGTGTGCCACCTGAAAACTAAATGGGGCCCACAGAGCAGTAGCAGGAGCTCTGATTGCCCAAAGGAGTCTGACCAGTCACAGCCCCTGCTGCAGCTGTGGGTTTGGTATTTAATTTCAACATTGCTAACACCTCTTATTGTAGCATTAGAGGACTCTATAAGCACACTTGACAAATAATAAATTGCACCAATAGTTACCTTTTACACATTCTCAATATTTGATGGGGGCTTTGAAGTGAGATAAATTTGTAAATCTCGATTTAAAACCAGTAGGTACCCTGGACATACTGAGAACACCAATGCAGATGGAAAAGCTTTTTATTAAAGACAACACTGAAACAACAAAAAACAAAAAAATATATAAACACTTAAAAGATGGCAAAGTTAATAGGCTGTACTAGGAAAAAAGAATATTTTAATTTAAAGACTTTAATACACTCTCCGTGATCACTGGAATCCACCGTACAGAAAGTTTTAACCACAGATCAGAAGATAGACGTGTAAACCATCAGCACACACATTTAAAAATGAGTTTCACACAGCAGGTTAGTAACATTTTGTACAGTAGCTGAAGACATAAAGTAGATGGTGAGGATTTGATGGTTTTACTTCCACCTGGAGTTGTAATAAAATCCACTCTGTATGCTGGTCATTGAATCTCTCCTTCTACTTCATGCAGAGAAGTACGCAGAAGCTATGGAGGGCTTAGCTCTCTGAGGAAACTCTGGAGAGGAAGAAAAAAGGAAATGAACACGTCTTTTAAAAATTCAGTTTCTTTTAGTTCTATAAAGACTTTCAAATTTCAATGTGATGGATCTGTTGCCTGGAAATCCTCATAATGGCCCAAAACAGACAATGAATCAGTTACACCTGATTTACGCAGTGACTGGTCAGGTGTGTGGAGCTTTAAAAGTAGAAATAACTATGTTAAGTTTTTCTTCAAGCTGTATTTTTTTCCACCCTTTTGGTGTGTGCAGCCAAATGCTTACCATAAATGCCACCAAAGAGCAAAGAGACACTGAAAGTGTTCGCCATTATCAACATTTCTATGATTAATAGTGTCGACACCACAAAGACAAGCAAAAAAAGAAAAAAAAAAGTCTAAATGAAATTTCTATACAACCTGTCACCTTGATTTTAATTTGTGATACATTAGTTAGCCTAACTGGATTACAGCGTTTTGAATTTCCATTGACTAAAACTAATAAGCATTTTATCTCAAGACTAAAACTAAGACTAAATCTATAACAGCTGTCAAAATGAACACTGCAAATGTTATGAAACCAGTATTTATTTAATGCTGAATATTCTGAAGCTTGCAGTCCATGCAGCGCTCTAAATGATGAGCGTTTTCACCTTTGTGAAGCAGATTAGACGACAGACCATAGACTGGGATGCTGTCATCTCTCCTCTCAAAGTACTTAGAATCCAGACCTGCAGAGTCTCCGCTGAGGACAAGAAAAGAGCACATGAGTTAAAGTTAAACATGTATCTTTCAGTGCTCTGACCTGTATCCTAAAAATATTGTTCTCAAACTAAATTTCCCCACAGACATGACAAATGTGTTTTAAAGAAAAGCAGACTATGAGAAACTCTGGAACTAAACTTACTGAAAGCTTGAAATATGTCGGCAATAGAAAATCTAAACAGTCAGCTGCTAAGTCCCTCTTCAGACTGAATCTTTTGTACAGTATATACACATGAGGAAAGAAAGAATGTACATGATGCAAACTTACGTCTGTCTGACAGCTGTCGGCACTGATCGCTGCTCAGTAGGAGTTACATCAGCAGGTTTGACTGTCTGAGGATAAAACTGTGCCTGGAAAAATACACTGATATCTTTAACTGCTGGCAGTGTTAACACTTAGAAGCAGTTTTTATGGAAGATTTAATGTATCAAGCAAGACAAGTGTTTTTAACAAAACCACCCAAAAATGTCAAATGAATAAACACCATTAATTTAACCTGATGAAGCTGAAGACAGTTGTGTTGTATACTGTATTGATCTAAGGTATAAAAGTACTGGTAATATTTATATTAGAGAGTGGAAAGGTTTGGTTTAGTAGCACAGTCAGGAATTATCTCCTACCCTCAGTCCTGTTGTTGTGGATATAAGTGAAGGAGTGTCCACACATTCAGGAGACGGCGACTTTTTGGACAGCTGCTTTTCATTTAGCTGCTTGTTAAGCCAACTTATAACTGTGGGGGAAAGAAATAACAGAAGAGGAGAGTGGTGTTAAAAAACTAACAAAACTCAAAAGGTAATTAGATCCTCAAACTATTAGACAATCATTTATTATCAGTGTCATGTTTAATGTCAAGAATGACTCAAGTGCTGCAATTTGCTGTTTTGACAAACCCAGCTCTCTTTAAAGTAGGACAGGGTATGGGCGAGAATCTGGTGTGAGGATACGCATCACGATTCAATATGTTGTGATACTGTAAACAAGGCCATGGATGGTGTATTTTCTTTTATCTAATTTTAGAAAAACTGCCAACGTAAGCGGTGCACCTTTTATGACTGTTTAAATCATAGGTCTGTGTTGTTTGTGTTTATCCTGGCGATATGTTGTTAAGGTGGAGTGGAAGAGTTTAATGGCAAACGAAAGATTACAGCACTGACGGATGTGGTGGTCGGAGTTCAGAAACAAAGCAAATCAAACCACTGACACAAATGTTTGCGTACAAACAATTTAAAATCGATAGTGGTTTTCAGAATCGATACAGTATCACAAAACATTTATTTTTAAGAATTTATAACTAATTGATTTTTTTTTGTGTAAAGAAACATTTTATACCAAGCAGAGTTATTTCATGGGTCTTAAACATGTCTGGAGTGGATCTTTAAACACTGATAGACAAAACAGTTTGACTTATTTTATAAATAACTATACAGACTCTCCAGTGGGTCCTTTAACAGAACTACAGTTAGTCCAATTATGATTTAAATGAGTGTGAAAATCCTCCTCACCATTCTCATTTGTTTTTAACACCTCTCTGCTTTCATTGAGCTTCTGTACCGTCGTCTCCAACTGCTCCTTCAGTTTGGAAACCTGTAACATACAGATGATATCATCATCAAGTTCACATCAAATCATTTCTTTGCAGTCATCTGCCTAATTAGCCATAGAGCCTGTAAACTGATGTTAGCACTGTTGCCAGCAAATGTTTGTCTCTTTCAACAAGTTAAGGTGCAGAACAAGACGTGTGCTCGTGTTTGAAAGTTAGATAAGAAGACTTCAGCATTAAAGCTCAGTTCAGACTCTGTAGCTCGGCTGTTAGAGTGACCTGTGATTGTTTTATGCAACTGTAGTTTAAAATGAAACAAGTCCTCCATATATGAAGATGTAGAGCTAACAGTATTCATAGAAAGTAATGCAAAGATAGGAGTGACCATCATGAAACAAGCAGAAAAAGTAGTCAGACTTTGAGTCAATACAAGGTAAACAATGATAGAGCTATTGAATGTAAGATGATGAAAACACAGAAAGAAGAAGCGCATCCTTACAGTTGAGAAACTGAAACCAGATTATAGATTGTTTGTTGTATCTGACACGAATACGATAACTGATAATATCAATCTTATAAGCATAAAATGTAAACAAAGGCTGTATTTTTAGATTGCAAAGTTTATTTTTCTAATACCACGCTTTTTAGAAAACCTTTACCATCTCTAGAAGGGCTGGGCAATATGTTGACATTATATTGATATCATGATATGAGACTAGATATCATCTTAGATTTTGGATATCTTAATATTGATATGTTTTTTTCTTTTTAAAGGCTGCATTACAGA
>JAPZEB010074391.1:0-14328 GCA_029783705.1 Chaetodon striatus
TATCTTGTTGTGGTCAGCTAGATGATATACAAAAAATGTGACCCTGAAAACAAATGAATAAAAAGAACTATTATTTGCAGTCCTGGCGCTCTTTTCTTAACTGACATGTAGGACTTCCAACCACCCATTTTCACTGTGGTTATAGTGGGGAACAAGCAATAAATATAGAAATATCTGCTAGCTGAATATCTGAAAGCACAGTGGAAATTGGGGTTTTTCCCTGGTGCCTGAAAGGTAATCGTGTTTTGCTGCGATGAAGCCATGAGGAAAAGATCATCCTGGCATTTTGAAACTTGGTTCAACAAAAACAAGTTGTTTTCTCAGTCTAGCAGAGTCCTTTCATGTGATGGAGCTGCTGTTATCTGTAGGCACTTTGTGCAAAGCAGATGACAGATCTATTTGTAACAAGACGAGTGGTTTATAGTTCTGTGTGGGGAAGAACAAGAGGGGTGTGTATATGCTTGTGTTTTACTGAAAGTCATCCACTGGCCTCTCTTGTTCGGCTGAGTGGACAAAGTGAACGCACCAGACTCCAATCAACATGTTTCCTCTGCAACACAGCCTGAAAACATTTCCTCTAGAGCTGCCACATGTATGTATGCATACACAGACTAACAAAGATTGTAAGAAGAAGAAAAAGAAGATTAAATGACAGGGGTTTAGGGAGTGTCGCTCACCTCGTGTCTGAATGCGAAAGTTGATCTTGCTTTCAGACGGATGGGTGATGGTGTAGCCACAAAAGTCCACATCCACACTGCCGGAAACAAGAAAATGAAAGCAAGATTTGTGTTTAATATCAATATTTTTGGTTAAGATGGGTGGAGGCGTGCTAGTATTATTACAATATTTCCACCATGGACTCGTCCCAACTGACCTGGACTGAGTGAGAACAAAAACACAGCGAACAAAGTGGAACCACATTATCACTTATGAATCTCTTTGTGATATCATTATTATTAATTGTCCAATTGACCTCTATGAGTTGTATCCTCCAGCTGGAGTCAAATCACAAACTTCACAAATTAAGCACCAGCCATGCTCTTTGTTCTTTGAACTTGCCTCTTGGGAGTGGAAGGAAATGTTTTCAAAAACAAAACAGGTCAAAACATGCTGAATTTAAAGCAGCTGTTTGTTAAAAAACACCTACGTCTTCATGATCATATATCTGAGAGCGTTGCCCAGTGTATGGTCTTCATCATGCAGCACAAATGTCACACAGCCTTCATCAGCACCATCCGCCTGGACCTAAAACACAGAACATGTTATTTACTCTAAAATCACACATCCAGCTCTAAACAAAAACATCACCTCCTTAGAGATCACTGAGTGGGAGAGTCAGTCACACTGGGAATGAACTACAATGCCACTACATCCAACACTTATTATCTCACAGATGTACACTGATAAGCGTCAGCTGAACACACTGAGCAGAGAAGCTGAGGAAACACTCGGGTCTGTTTCAACACTGCCCCCCAGTGGAGTAACTCTGACTCAGCTCTGGGCTAAGAGGTAAATGTAAAGTAGGAAAAGTGATGAACATTTCAGGTTACCTTCGCTTTACATAATACCATTCGTGATACCAGTCACAGCCAGTGCTGCATTACAGAAAGCAGCTTTCAATGTCGTGTGGGTTACAGGTGGGATAACATTAGCTGCCTCTCACTGCTAGCTTCTGTGGCTTCCCACGTGAGGCGTTTACAGGCGGTAGAAATGCTATCGTTAGCTTCTTCAAATGAATATTTTCTTACAGAGTTTAACAACAATACTGAAATGTAACTATATAAAATAGTAAAAGCATGAGGCATTTTATCTTCTTACCATCTCCAGGATTGGCTTCTTTTCGCCGTCTCCAGCCATGCTTCACATACCGACCCTGTGCGTCAACACACGTCATGGAGTTTCAGCCCTCACCGTTGTCTGACAGGCAAGTGTTGTTTGTCATCTGTTGTGTCTATATTGTGTCAAACATGTTTTATCATTGAATGTATACCAAAATATTTTGGGTGGATGTTCAGCTTTATGTGAATAAAAAAAATGTGAATAAAAAAAAAAAAAGATATTTGTATTGATTTTTGAAGGAAATGAGGTGGAAAAAATATTTTCAAAACGCAATTCATTTTATTTTTGGGGAAATTTTGAAGCTTTCTGTCAAGAATCACAATGAGAGGCCTTAAGAATAAAAATGCAATGAAAACAATGTATTTAATAAATTCCTTATGTTCCTTATGTACTCATCGGTACATAAGGAATTTATGTACTCATCGGTGCATAAATTCCTTATGTACCGATGAGTACACTCTGGCCATATATTACTTTCTCTTCATATTTCTTTCTTTTTTTTTTTTTGTCTTTTCTTTTCTTTGGTTTTGTTTTTTCTCTGTGTATATGCATTCCTGCTCTGGATAGTTTTATGTGTACATAATGTTTATGTTCTTATTCTTTCATACAGATTATACATAGATTTGTTTGGCTGAAGCAAAAACAACTAGCCTAGTGTCACAAAGCTGCCACTGGAGCAGAAAAACACAGTAAGTAGGCTACTCCTATGATACAGACTAAAATGCACAGCATCTTTCAATTTCCACTATTTTGATAATAGATAAAATGGTTGCTTAATTTCTTTGAAGGAGCCAGAAGGTTAAAACTTCATCTCACTACAGCTTAACACCTTCAGCAGTGCAAAATTGTGTCATGTAGTCTGTGGTTTCACTTTATTTTGTTTGTCTCAGCTGGCTCTAATGTCAAACTGCATATAGTGGGCCTATAAATATAGTGTGTGTTATAGTGATATAATTTATTTACTTCTTTTTTGTTAAGAACCCATCCCTGCTGTTAAGTAGATAATAACAGAGTGAGAGATATTCATGCCAACAGCGGTTCATATGCCTGTAAAACCCGAACAAGGGCTCTAACACCCACATCACACATACCGCCTCTCCTAAGTGTCGACATTACGTGACGTAGGAATAAAAACATGCGACGATACACTACATAACAGGAAGTTAGAAATGTAGTTCTTAAAACGAAACCATATAATAGTAGACGTGGCCAAAGGAATACGGTAAGAACTACATTTCCCAGCACACAAGTGAACCCATTTCCGGTCTGGAGGTCTGAGCGATTTGCAAAGCAGAAGTCACTCGAAAAGGATTAGCTAGCTTGCTAGCAGGTGAAATCTCTTTAGATGTTGGGATTTGCGCTAAATGAGCTACTTTGAACAGCGCTGACACATTGAGGTATTTATTTCATTATTATATATCACTGCTAATAGCGCCAGCTCCGGTGCTAGAAACCATAATTGGTATTGCGACAAACCGATGTTGTTATCAACCAAACGCCGTCATGTACATTGGTCAACAACATTATTAGCTAGCTAGCTCGTTGTTTTCCTGCCACCGTTAATCTGGCTTTCGTTTTCATTTCTCGTGACAATTGGATCGTGTAACTAGTAGTTAGCTTTGTGGTTATAAACGTTAATTTAACTACACATATTCATACACATCATTTCCTCTCCTTTGTGTCTGTTAAATGTGTGAATCACTCTGAAACGTTTCACCAGAATCACCCTCTCTGTTAAGCAATCTCCTCTTTCCCCAGCCTATTCCTCCCTCTGACTCTGCCTGTAACATCTCACTCCTCTTTTTAATGTGTTGTCAGCAAGTTATAAAGCTGAGACCCCAGCTGTTGCCATGGCAATCCTGTTTGCTGTGGTGGCTCGTGGAACCACCATCCTGGCAAAGCATGCATGGTGTGGCGGCAACTTCCTGGAAGTGACTGAACAGATTTTGGCTAAAATACCATCAGAGAATAACAAATTGACCTACAGCCACGGCAGGTAGGACTAACGCACACCTACAGTCTCCCTTACACCTCTGTCACACAGCAGTCACCCACTTGTACGCTGTGGCTACATGTATCTACATGTATGTAGAAGTGATGATGTGATATGATAAGGACAGAGTGTATTAGATAGTGTACCGTTGCTGTAAACAGTGGCAAACATATCTAGAGTTGTACCTCTCATTGATGGACAGGTCATGAAGGCAGTGGTTTTCTTATGCAAACTTTGGTTGTCAACAATTGTCAAATATGAGTGTGTTTACATGGACGTGAATAACCTGTTCATGATCAGGTTTTTGGAGTATTCTGTTTCTGTGTTTGAGGACAGAAACACCATATTCTCTTTATGAGAAATCCAAATATGCTAGCTGAAGCACTCTGAAAGAAACTGGGATGTATATGAGGAATGTAAACAACCTGGTTTCTCTGTGCTCATGTAAACACCATATCCTGAATATGATCATGAGCAAGATAAGCCTCATAAACAGATTATTCATGTCCATGTGATGCAGTAATAGAAATGAATAACCTGTTTATGATTGGGTTTTTTGAGTGTTTATGTGTTTGAGCACGTGAACACCATATTCTGTTTATGAGCAACCTGTTTATTCATGTCCGTGTAATCACTCTCTTTGACTATGCATACAAAAACAGGCTTTACTTGTCATCAGGTTAAGGCAAGATAATGTGTATGTGTTTGGATGTGTTTGAGTGATTCTCCTAAAAGATCTGTTAACATGCAGTTTGGTCAGCTTTTCCCACTTTTTGTCCAAAATAAAAATAATGTGACATTATTTCAACCATGCACTGTTGTAAACGATGATCAGCCATGTAGAAGTTTACCTGCAAATCATCACATTTACAGCTACAGCTTTAAATTCCTTCAACATCTTTTACAAGCAGAAATACAGCTGAATTCACTGACTGTTTTTTTAACCCTAAAAAAGGTAACAGTGACAAGCTCTGTATCTCTAAAAAGCTGAGAACTTATAATGGTTCCACTGCAGGAAACCACAGCCCAAAAAAAAGTGGCATCACATGACACAAAAGCACAACACGATGTCTTATCTCCCAAAAAATCTAAGCAGTAAATAGGTGAGAGGAAATGTCACTTAGATTCACACCCCATTTACTGCTTTTTATAGTAGTTAATGTTTTCTTAGATGTTTAACAGTGCTTGTAGAGTACTGTGTTGAACTGTACTTTGAACTGTGTATCAGTAGTGTTTACAGATTTCTCTCTTTCTTTTTTTTTAGCTATCTCTTTCATTACATCTGCCATGACAGAATCATATACCTGTGTATCACTGACGATGTAAGTATATAATTGGCTCAAATATCTGTGTGTTTTTTGTAATATTCAAATATAAAGAAGAGTTCAGAAGTAAAGATGCCACTTTAAGAAAACCAATTAGGTTATTGCACGAAATGCATCTCCAACAAATGTTTGTGGAGAAATATATTGAGTCTGATACAGAGCAAAACACTGAGACAGAGACACATGGTGACAATATAGAAAGCCCCTTTTCATTTCACTGGACCTCTTAATGGGAATGTACTTAAAATTATAACTCTTATATACATATGTGTGTATTTTTTTTTGTACTCAAGGACTTTGAGAGGTCACGTGCATTCAGCTTCCTCAGTGAAGTCAAGAAGCGCTTCCAGACAACATACGGGTCGAGAGCGCAAACAGCCCTGCCTTACGCCATGAACAGTGAGTTCTCCTCAACACTGGCAGCTCAGATGGTGAGTATGAGAGGAGGCCGAGCATATTGAGCAACCCTGTCTTGTGAGAGCCCTGTGACTGCTTTGTACCTCTGTAGTCTATAAAAAAAATAACACACATTACAAATTTAGCAATCACAACATACACTTTGGTCTCATTTTCATTTCCCTCTTTTCCCTTTACCTTTCTCTTTGTAGAAACACCACTCTGACCCACGAGGATCAGATCGCGTCACTGAGACTCAGATGCAGGTGGATGACCTGAAGGGCATTATGGTCCGCAACATTGGTGAGCTTTTCATTAGTTTCCCCATGGCACAGGAACGCTGAAAAGATCTCTTTTTGGTATGGGTTTTGAGGTAGTAATTACATTAAGTAACGATTTAACTAAATCAAAAAAAGGTTGTTATGTGTGAGCGACATTTCTTCACTTTTAAAAGAATGCAGTGTGTTGAGGTTGCATCAGTGACCTCTTAATTACGCTGTGCCAATGAAGCACTGGTATTTGTTTGCTTTCATGCCAAAAGCAAATGTTCTGGCCAAAAAAATGACACAACATGATAATGCTGAAAACTGATGAAATCTGAGAGATCTCAGTCTCAAATGTCAGTCAGATTTCACCAACCATTTGATATTCGTCTCATAACACTGGGCCTTTTGTGTCTTCCAATTTAACTCTCTTGGCTCTTTTTGTGTCTTTTTACAGACTTGGTAGCTCAGAGAGGAGAGAAGCTTGAGTTGCTGATCGACAAGACAGAAAATCTGGTTGATTCAGTGAGTTTAAAGACCAATGCCTCTTGCCCTGTTTCCTACTTGTTTTCTGATGCATAATATTTGGTAGTAGACACATTTATATTTGATAGTAATCAAGCAAGCTACTCATCCACAGATATTGTCACTGATGTTACTTTCTCTCCCTACTCCATTTAGTCGGTCACATTTAAGACCACAAGTCGTAACCTAGCACGAGCCATGTGTATGAAGAACCTCAAGCTGACTATTGTCATTGTGCTGGTGTGCCTGGTGAGTATGGACGAAAATAGTAATTGGTGAGACATTGGTCATAAGAGGGACAGTGTAATGGTTCTTAAGCCTGTTTGGTGTATTATTATTATTATTATTATTATCAATAATAATAATACTGAAGGGTAACTTAGTTATTTTTCAACCCAGACCCTGTTTTCCTATGTTTTTGTTCTCCATGACTAATGGAGTCAACCATTTTTAAAATTGGTCCAGTACTGAGCGAGAGCACTGCAGCTGGCAGCAACAAAACAGGCTGCTATGCAACCACTCAGTGCATTTGTGCACCGTCAATTTACATCCACTAAACATGCTTTGAATTGCAATTACTAGTAACTGAGATTATTAGTCTGACGACATTTTGGAAAGGATCCATAATGAGATAGACCTTTTTGCTAGAAGGTAAGATTCTTTTTGTTTAACCAGAAAAAGCCCCGAAATCGCCATCGCCAACCTCACCAGACTCTATTTAAATAAACAGTAATTCTAGCATGTATTTTCACATCTAACTAGGTTAGTTTAGGGCTTTGTTGGCCAAACCAGAGTTGGTGATTGTTGGAACACTGGAAAGAGGAACAGAAACAGTTTTTGTAAGTTTGATTTTGTTTCTGTCGACTTTGAATGGTGTGTTTTACAATGATAATATTACTGTTCATCCAAATGGAGTCTGGTACATTTGGCAATAGCAATTTAGGGGCTGTTTCTGGGTAAACAAAAAACGTCTTACTCTTTAATAATAGGTCTGCCTCTGAAGGGTCCATTCCACAATGTTATCAGACCCTTAAAATAACAATCTGAGCCTGTCTTTGGCAAAACAACCACTTTAAGTGGACGTAGGATTTCCTGTTAATGTTACATTACAGTCTGTTTTGTGGCTCACGCTGAATACTGGCCCAATTCAGTCATTTAGCCACAAAAACATGGGAAATAAGGGTCAGTGTTAAAAAAAAAATAATCATAAGTTACCCTTTAAGTTGTTTTGTTTTCATTAACCTGAAAATTACTCAGATTATTCAGCTACTACAGCTTTGATTTCAGGTAGATGAGGCTCAGCTGTCCTTTAAATCTCCCGTACATCCTATTATTAACTTACTGAAAACACATTGCAGTAATGATCTTTCCTAAGAGGGCTCTTGTTGTTTGACACTAACAGAAGAAATTTCTTCCCGTGTGTTGCTACTGTACGCCTCACTGCATGATAAATCAAACAGTGGTGCAGGAAGTGAATTATGTTTTTATGCTCCTTTTCAGGTGGTCCTTTACATTATCGTTTCTGCTGCCTGTGGAGGCCTCAGCTGGCCCACTTGTGTCAAATGAAAGGAGAGTGGTGATAAACGAGAAGGAGATAAAGGAAAAAAAGGAAGAGGGGGAGACGCACCTGTTCAACTTTGCCTGCCAGTGGACACAAAAGGAAACACAACTTTCTTTCCTTTACTCCTCTAGCTTCAGTATCCCCAGAAGACACATGCTGCTGCTCCTCCTCCTGCCTCCTGCCTCCTGCCTCCTGCCTCCTTCCTCGCCCCCTCTTTGATAGTGTGCACATTGACTTGCCTTCTGGACAGGGAGTCCCACCTCATACCCACACTAATGGACAGCAGCCATGTGGCCTAAAACTGATGTGGAACAATAATCTTGTCTTATTACATTCATCCTGTCTCATGCACTTAGTGGCCTGATGTATCAGTCTGTGATACTGTCCTGCTCCTATCTATGTATTTAATCCATTCAGACTGATACCAGAATGAACCACAAAGATTGCTTGTCCTGCTATTCCTTTATTGTCCACACAGATATATGTGACCTGTATAGGTAGCATGTTGCAGATCCATCATGAAGGAAATCCAACAATACAGTGTCTGGTCCTCTGTTATATAACTGAAAACTCATTTTTGACAAAACTGATGCAGTATACAATGTGTCTCAAGTGTCCACAGAACCATGGTGGTGGTGTCTCATGAATGAGAGCCGTTTTGTGCTCTGAAACCTAGATTTTCTGATTTCCTTCATGTTTTACCGCCAAGCACAGTAGTATATTCTAAAATGGATGTTGTAAAATACCAGATATGATCATATAAATAAATATTGTAAATTTGATTAATATTACTGACTCAAAAGATGTAATGGTTCTTTTAAATCAAGCCTGATTTTTTTTTTTAGGAAATCCTTATCTCTTTCTCACCTTGATAGGAGGCTTCCTTTCACCTCTGCTAGGATGTTCAGTGTGCCCATATGTTATTTCTGTTAACACAATGCACTTTTTACATTGTAAATAGATTTGCTTCCAGGCATCATATGGTTTATAATCATGTAATTATTTAATTATTGTACATCCAGATTTGAAATAATAAAATCTGATGGTATCAAGTGGTTGATCTCTTCAGATGGAAAACAAAAGAGGCTTTGTGATAACTGTGGCTTTTATTTTTTTAACATCTGACGTAACTAAAATGGTAAGAGCTTAACTAATGAGGGCAATTAGCCTTTCATGAATTTATTACAACTGCTGATGACTAAATGTTAATTGTAAGGGCAGGCCAACTCATCAGCTTGTGTCAAAGTTCAAGCAAACAACGCTCTTACGTCACTTCGGTAGTTTGAATGACACCGTGACATTTGATTGGTCAAGAAAGAGGAAACGGCCAGGTGAAGATAATTGTTCATTAGGACCTCGTCAGAGCCGTCGGTGCTGCCCTCTTCTGTGACAGGTAACGGTGCAACAATATAAGCCGAGTGCTGTGTTGATTTTCTATGTTTTTTTTATTAACTTACCTACTTACCTGTATATCTTAAGTGCTTTTTCCACATTATTTTCTTACTTTAGTTGAATAAATTAGCCACTTCAGGTACCAAAAAGTTCAGCCTCCCATCAACAGAAGTTAACGTTAGCGCCAAGCACTGTGGTGTTTTCTTTGATAATGTTAGCTAGCTAACACTGAGCTAGCTTCTTGTCTTTTTTTTGTCAACCGCCGTGCTCCATTTTTGTTTTTCGACCGTTGAAAGTAACGGTTCAAACCTAATACAGTTAGTGGTAACGTTGGTCCTTTACATCTTAACTGTAGCCAAGACTGCTAATGTTTGCTAAAACCACGGCATTTTAACATAATTCTAGCTTACTTCCTAATCTTTTAAGTGTCTCAGACGTGTTGTGTAGTCTACTGTGTTTAAAACCATTTATGGAGTTGAAAGAGTATTTTCCTTGCTATTTGTAGATGCATACTATGTTTACTCCTGATCTAATTATAGACCTAACTGGCTGGAGGAGGCCTCACACAGGGATAATCTGTCAGGTAGAAAATGCTGTAGCTGCCAGTGGCCTGGTGTGTGACAGGAGCCAGGGAGAAATGAGGTACTACAAACACACCCAGCAAGATTAATTCATGTCATGGCTTTAAATATACACTTTTGACGAAGTGACTGTGGACTCACTATTCTTCTGCTTGCACATTGATTAAACTGTGATAACTGAGAGGCCAAATTTTGTTATGCTTGTGATGTTGATTGCACAGTATTGCAAGGTGCTTGCTTGCAGTTTATAGACAGTAGACATAAAGTACAACACCACAAACACTCATATGCTTAGAAGTTACTGTAGAGGATAGTGAATACCCAAGCCAAGTTTGTCAAAAAAAATCTTAACTCAAGATTCATCTTATAGTTTGCTGTTATAGGAGAAACTGAGTTGATGTCACAGAGTGACGACACAAGCTGTTTTTACACAGAGATGGCACAGTAGGGCCGCGACGAAGTCCCTTCTTCGTGCCACTTTTGCACTTTTACACAGCTCCAGTGTGTGGTTTTTAGAGAGCATTTTGAAGGCTTTGAAGGACATGACATGTGACTCAACAGCATCGGCCTCTAGTGTGACATAACATGTATCAGCAGCGTTTTGTAAACATTGACAGTGGCACAACATGGCAACAACAATCATTTACCGTCTCTGTCAGATGGCGGCTGATCTTGTCCTCTGCTCGGAGAATCAGGAGCTCCTGGACATTGTTTTCCAAGTCAGCTGCTAACTACTACAAACTACTTTTTAAATATCCACTGTGTTGCACTCATGACAAGTTATTAAAAAGTCACACCCGTGTCGCCCATGATCCCATCCTGTCAGCTGTCCTTTTTATGCAGACATCATTTAAGTGCTATTATTACCTCAATGCCAGCGCAAAGTAGAGGCTACTCTGTCCCGCCATTCCGCGAATGTTCCTTTTATGTAGAACGACAAGGCAACATAACGGCTTGAAATTCCCGCCTTGAGGGGGCAATGTAAACGGGACTGTAGCTGCTAGTGGGCACCAATAACGATACTATTTGAGCCTTGTCGCAACACAAGATAATACAAGATGAGCACTATAACCATGGTGCAATCATGTCAGTTAATGCCATGTCCAAATAGATAGGAGAGGGGTAGCAGAATATCATGGCACAGATTTACTCCTGAACATCGGCCTGTATTAAAATACAAGTAGAGTACGAACAACTAGACAACAGGAGTATACGATTGTATTTGCGGTAACATACACCTTTCTTTTTAGTTAAATGTCAGCTTATAATTGAACCATAATTAACCTACATAAAAGTGATCATATTCTTGTAAGTGAAAAATTGAGATTTGTCAAGTTATCAATAATATTAGTCAATGCTGTTGAGTCAGGTTGCATGTTGCAGACATGTTTAGCAAGCTAACGTTTCCAGAAAGCTGTCTTGTAATTTCTGTAATGGGTTGCTGTAATCACATTTAGCATTAGCATGCACAGCCTGCTAAGTCTCTGGATTTCACTAATATTAAACATAATATTAAACAGTTTTTGGGCAACGTTAGCTAGCTACACATGTCTGCAACCAACTTAACTGTACTGACTAATGTTGTAGAATAAGACATCTCAAATTTTCACTTTAAAGAAAATGATTGTTTTGATGTAGAAATATTATGTGTCATTTGTTAGCTGACGTTACTTACCTGAATTAAAGTGTGCAACCGCAACTACGATCGTCTGATCTCAGTGTCCAGTTCTAGTATGGGTTGATCACTCTGTAGCTCATTTGTTAATTGTTATTCATCTGTGCAGCATGAAAGCTCACTGTGACCTGCTGTTTTACTAGCACTATATTTTTTGTGATGAGAAGGATGCTTTTGCCCATCATTGCTGTGCATGTTTGTTTACACACACTGGTCGCTCCTATTGTTTGTTGTTGTCTAGCCCTGAACATCCCTGTGAATGTGTATTCAGTGTAAGTGTCATAGTTTAGGCTAACGGAACGAATAGCTAACCAGGACACATTTGCACAGCTGCTGACACATCTGACATACCTCTGTTTTTCACTAGATGGCATAGGCCCACAGCTTTGTATTGAAAGCCTTTTGTATTTCTTCTTGCCTGAGCAGACTGACTAATATTCTGACCGTTGAAAGACAGTGCCGTGCTATTCTTCTAACCAGGCTCATTGGTGTGGTTTTGTTCCCCTGTGCTTTACAGAGGACAGCGTTGTCCCTGTGGTATGCTGGCTGGAATCCGCCAGCTTGACCTGCTGCCCTGCTGTAGTGTGGAGCAGCTCTGTGCCAGGGCTTTTGATGGCTGTCCCTGCTACTCATAACTGCTCACTGTATGATACTGATGTGTTCAGTCACCCATGCAAAGGCAAGGAAAGGCCATTTGAGACTTTCTGCCCAGTGCCTGAGGGGCTTCAGAAATAGAGAAGCATTGTTCTGTTGATCTCACTCTGTTTTAAATGTGTAATTCAATTTGAAGGCAGTAATTTGCATTCGATTTTTCTCAGACAAATAGAGGTACTTGGTGAGGCCTCATATGAAACAGTAATGTTTGTAATGATTCTGAGAAACAGATTTTATTGTTTGACAAAGCAGAATAGACTAGGTCTAGGTAGACGATACAGCACTTGGCAGTTTACTGTGTGTGTTGGGTATCAGAGGGTCATGCTTCTGGTTTTGAATGTTTTGTATATGATGTTAGAGTATATACCGTTTAATTGGCAGCATATATCACTGAGGTTTTAGGTTTGAATCTCAAACTGGAGAGTCCCAGTTCTGCTGAAAATGGACATCCCCTCATTCTTTTTAACAAAGATACTTGAAGATCAGTGTGAATATGTTTAGATTACATAAGTAGACCCACTAACTAACAGATTTTAAAGGACATAAGGCCAGGGTTGACGCATATTAAAATGTCTCAAAAGGCACTGGACTCATTAATCTAAAAGTAAGGCCTTTATTGGTATTAAAATGCCTTACATCAAGCTTTCAGAAATCTTAAAAATGCTAAAACATGGGAAGGAGGATTTGGTTTATCTGTTTATATCTGACGTTGAGTTGTTAAATCTCAAAATAATTGGTAATGTTTTTGTTTTTTTGTTTGTTTGTTTTTTTTAATTATTTACCAAATTTCTCTCACATTAAGGTCACACAAATCGGGATACTAAAACACTCATATTTTGTTCCCGGCCGGAATGCTCAGAGCAGAAGATCCACTGTGTGCCAGCTAGCTGTCATTGTACTGTGCCCTAGGTGACATGGGAAAACAAATTCAACAAAAACTGGCTATTTGACCAAGATTTCACAGCATGGCTGAAACTGGTATTAGGCAGTGCATAAATGAGATTTTCAAACTCGGCATGATGGTAATCAGAGCAGTGGAATTCTACATGCAAAGTTGGAAACAGAAAATCACCACAAAAACCAGCCAACAAACACCAGGTATTTATGTCCATATTGATGTCTGTTCTTGTCTTTTTTTTCCCACGGTTTTGTTTATTGTAAATTTGGTCTTAGATTTAATTCCGAGTGGCATTAAAAGCCTTCAATCTATCTTGCTTTAAACTGTAGGAACCCTGAAGACTAATTCTCAGAACGGTGAGGGGATAATAAGCTGGATCTATACCATGATTTACATCTTGTCTGTAGTTAAGATTAGACTGTAGTTCCCAGGGTCAGGGGCCTTGTATAGATTAAGCAGAAATAGCATAGGTCTTAGGGGTCTTATACTTGTGTCACACCACTGCTGCAGTGTCAGGATCAAGTGTCGAGTTGTTTGTGTACAACATGAGGCGGTGTCTTCAGACAGTGACATTATCACTGCTATGACCAACAATTGTAATGCCTCTTGCAATCTCGGAGTAAGCAAGTTTCTATGCAAATTATGGTTGGAAACTACCATTTACACCGCCATAGCACAAGATTTTCCGAGGAACCCAGGCCTCCTGTCACTCTACTCCCCTTTTCACTTATGCCTTGCTAAAAAGCAGCCTGATCCATTCTCTCATAAAAGAGGGACTCTGGCTGCTTAGCAACAGTGAATGCCAACACAGCTTGGCAGGCCATGGCCACTCCCCCAGCACCGGGCTCGGCATGGATAAGGTAACATGTTGCTTTCTTTCTCACTTGTTCCCTCTGTAAACTTGGGAGTGGAGCTCCACACTGAGCACAGTCCTTAGCTGGACCTTGACATGCCTGCACTAGAGAGCAGTGTGCAGCCAAGTCACTGATGGTGTCTGACACAGTGACTGGTTGGAGAGATTGCTGATCCACTGCTGCAGCAGGCCTGCTGGACTAAGTCACGTTACCTCAGGGAGGGGAGGGAAAAAAACACTCTAATGCTTGCACAGGGGGCACCCTCATTCAGGCTGTGATGTTACTGATGCACGGTTGACTCTGAACACGAGGAGGGAGGAGTGGTCTGGTTGAAGCACACTCGCACACCACTGCCTGCCCAGTTGGCTGGAT
>JAPZEB010074444.1:0-14319 GCA_029783705.1 Chaetodon striatus
AATAGAGAGTGTCTGGGTGTTAATTTATGAGACTGTGCACTTTTACACACACACACACACACACACACACACACACACACACACACACACACATTTCTCATTTGCATGCAAATGCACACACACGCAAGCCTGCACACACAGACACAGGGAGGATGATGGTTTGATGTCATCCGTTGCTCTGCTGATTAAGTGTTTGAATAACGAGATATTGAGACCCGGAGTTTTGTTAATTTACAGATGATTCACGGTGTAGAGTTTTGTCGATGTGCGCAGAGCTACATTGGTTCCTTTTTCAAAGAATTCATATAATGAAAATTTAAACTACATGATTTTTTCTCACAGGGGTTTAGCCGAATCGCCTGAGCCTATGTGCTTTGAATTGCACTTTTTCGTCTTTCCAACAGAGAATGACGATTGATGATCAGTCAGACCCTCATTCACTGATTTTACAGCTCGTCCCACGCAGTGAACATGCACATGCACATGCACAAAGCACATGTGACGGCAAAGATGAAAAGAAGAGGAGATATAAAAGAGCAGCAAAGAGAGAAGGATGGCAGGAGAGTCATTTTAGTGGTTTGATTATTGTCAACAAATCATTTAGCGCACACCTTCCTGTGCTGCGCCTTCCATCCTACGAGAAAAGTTGTCGTGAAATACACATATTCTGAATGTTGAGAAGATTGATACCACTCTCATGTGTGAGATCAAAGTGCAGGTAAGGGAGGTGTGGGTGAAGCCAGCAGTCGTCTTTTTTGTGCAGCAGGATTGCGGAAGACAACCGATATGACAACATGGTAAAGTGTGGGATCAAAGATATTTTATAGTTGAATTACAATTACCACCTCACGAACCAGTCAATTTGCAGCTACACTTTACATCCATGTCTGTTCAGACATATATGTAGACATGACAGATGATAATGTTTCAAACATACTAAAACGTAGATGGTTCACACACATCTTCAATCCAACAGTACCAAAGATCTATACAAGCCTGACCCTCAGATGCAAACCCAAGATTAGCGTCATCAATTCAATATCTGACCAAATGTCTTCTGTTCCTGAGTTATGACACTGAGTAATGGCCAAGTGTTTTTGCAGAACATTATGATGTCACAGCGAAGTTGACCTTTGACCTTTTGGATATTTTATTCTATTAGACCAGTAGTTTTCAAACGTTTTCTGCCCAAGGCAAAGGGCAAGCCAAAATCTCAAGGCACACCCGTATTTACATCTGTGCACAATAGCTTCTATAATGTGTGTTATCACTCTTATCACGACATAAGACAATAAAAATTAGAAAAAGTAAGACAGGTAGCTTTCGTGATACTGTCCACTGACAGGTTTTTTTCCTCTTTTCTTTCAGTCGTAGGTTGCCTTCGCTGGTGTTTTGTTGTAATTTGCTCCAAACAGTAAAGCTTTCTCCTTTTACATGTTATCATCCCTCACACTGGCTGCCAGTCAGGGCTTTTGATGTGTCACACACTTACAATTCCCACATGCAAATGGTGGTAAATAGATTCCCTGTGAAGGTTTTTGTTTTTTAATAAAATTCAATTAAATTACTTTTTTTTTTTAGCTAGAATTTCCCTCTGGGGGTGCACAACATACTGAATACAGTCAAATTAAAAATTTGTTCATAACTTTTTGTGTAGGCCCATTTGAATATTGCAACAATAATGTGTGGTTATGACAAAATCCCACAGCACACTTAGATTGGCATCATGATGGGACACCAGTGTGCCACGGCACACCATTTGAGAACCACTGGATTAGACATTTGTGTGAAGTTTTGTCATAATTAGCATATGAATTCTTAAGTTATGGCCAAAAACATGTTTTGTGAGGTCACAATGATATTGACCTTTGACCAACGAATTCAAAGCAGTTCATTCTTAAATCCGAGGGTGTGTTTGTTCCAAATTTGAAGAAATTCCCTCAAGGCGTTTTTGAGATATCAAGTTAACAAGAAAAGGACGGCTAGACAGCAGTGTTTCCCCTACCATTATATAAGGGGGGTGCCCTGGCCCCCCAACGGCACCCCCCGCCTGCCCTTGAAGGTCAGGTTAATTTTATTTAATTTTATTTTCTATATCGCGCCAGATCACAACAGAAGTCATTTAAGGTTACCTTTCCTGTAGAACAGGTCTATACTTTGTCCTTTTATTAAACTAACTAAATAGCCTTCTGATATTTATCTTACTTACACAAGGACATTTCATTTCTGTCTCAACATGGTGGCACTTTTACAATTCTCCTCTGACCTCTGTATCGCACACAGACACGGGTGCACACACAGGTGAGCACACTCGAGTGTGGCTCGGGCTGTATTTTCCTGACTGAACCCAGCCCGAGACAGAGACAATTACAAGCGAGCCCGACCCAAACTCAACGCAGTTTGTTACCATAGTAAAAGACATAGTTTTTGTTATGTCAGTGTGTAAATGACCATCAAAAGACTGCTGTTATGCACAATCAAACACGCTGCTCGCACAGCAGCGCAGCGCAGCACAGCACTGTACACACACTCAGTTGGAGCGGAGCCTGTGTTGTGTTCAGGCGTTGTCACGTAAATAACAAATTCCAGCACTTGCATAGGCCATAGCATTTTATGTACTGATGCACGCTGACAAAAGATCCAGAGTCAGCCTGAGAACGTTAAAAACACATGGTATGTATAATCTACCAATCAATGCCTAAGGCCTGCACTTTTAACTTCCTGTAATTTGTGACTTGAAATTGGTAGATTCAGCAGAGCAAACACTTCCTGCAACAATACTGAAAGTACAAGGATCGTTTAAACAGTGAAGTCCAACATAACAAAGGTATGAATGCAGGGCGCAGATGCTGGCTCAGATGAGAAACCTGAGTATCACCCAACAAGTAAGAGACAGTCATTGAACTGAGGGAGGCAGTTTGACATTGTGCTCGCTACAAGTGCAGCCTCAATATTTACAAAATGAGACTGAGCCGGAGCAGAGATCTCAATTTCCATATTAACTCCGCAGCCTCTGCTGTGTTATTAAACCTCTGCTGAGTGAATTCCAGAAATCCAGCATCTCTACTTAAAATTGAGGAAATTATTTCTTAATTTATTACTTAGTAAAACTACATCTGTCCATGTCTGAATGGAAAAAACTCACGGTCGTTCTTTCTGAGAAACGCAAACTATCTACTTTTCCAAATCCCTTTAATATCCTTTTTGTTTGAAATAATTACATCGACTTATGCTAAGCTCTTCATCAACCCCAAGGGCTTGATCTCTCCAAGTCCCAGGCATGAACCTACACACACACACACACACACACACACACACACACACACACTCGCACTGTGTGTCAATTAACAATTACTTATCTGCTAAAGAATTCAGGCAGATAAGAGAGAGGGTGTGTGAGGGCGGGGCGGCTGGGCTCCGTCCTGCAGCATCACCTGGTACTCTGCTCTCAGGTCTGACACTGTCACCTTGTGGTGACGTCATCATCACAATGTTTCACAGGGGGGAAAAACTCACAAACAAATAATTTAAGAAAAAAAAAAAACAAAGTAAAAACAACAAGCTTCTGAGTCACTCAACGGTGACGCAAACAGTGAGACTGCGAGGAAAAATGAGCATTTATCTGCACAGGACAACAGATATTGTTATCATCAAAGCGTTTCTCTGCTGCTGAAACTTTTCCTGATGTGAAATATTTGAACTGTCAAATCCAGTCTAATGTGTGAATGTCATTAGAAGCTAAAACACACACAAGTCGGCGGCATCCGGAGACGCACAAGAAGCATTCAGACGTGACACAAATGCCCCAGACTGAAGTCATCTGCTGACAAACTGACTCACTCTACAAAGTTTATATGCTAAACAGAGACCTTATGAGAAGCTTATTATAATTCCATATGAGACGCAGGAGAGGAGGTGCTCCTGAGGTAGACATTACTAAGAAAGAGGAAGAAATTAATCTGATTTTGTGGAAGTGATACATGTAGACACACACAATGAAATGTATCCTTGTTAACCCTCCACGGACCATCACTCCACCAATAAAACCAAACTGTGGAAAATCACCCACAATCCCTCAGGCTGCTGCTGCTGCGAGCCAACACTGACGTCTTGATTTTTAATTTTACGCACCACAAATGTTCAAATGTGTCAATTTGTCCAATCATTTGGTTTATGACTAAATAACGGCAGAAGTAACGACCTCCCCATCGGCCTCAGCTGTACTTTGTATTTAGTGCTTATTAGCAAATGTTAAACTCATGTGACAACCTGAGCGCAGAAAAAACAACGCAAATGCGCAAGTGCGGAAAAACTGCAGTTCCTCAAATGGCCACTTGATGCTGGCTCAAAAGAGCGAGTCAGTTCCTATAGGTCCCCCTGTTAAAATGCCCGACTTTACAGCAGAGATAAACATGTTACTGTCTGGTATAAGAAACAGTATAGGTATCTACAACTGTTCTGGGGTTGAGTTTTTGTATAACTAACCCGTTTACATTTTATTAAGGCTTCATTATTAAGTTATGTATAATCAAGAACATGGCCGCTTCAAGTGACAGGCTGTCTGTGAGTTGTCACCACAGTCTGTAAGTCAGATCCACCCCTCGTTTCTCCACAGCTCCAACCTCTCATCCAAATATGGTCACTTCTGGTCCAAAAAACCAAGCTGGTGATGGCCGATATGCCAAACTAAAGGCTTCAAAACAGAAATCCACAAACCAGTAAGTGATGAAGAGAAAACAATCTTATTTCACCTGCCCTTCTCTCAAAACACAGATAACCATAAGAAATAGACGGTCTGTCAGCTACAGCTAATAACTAAAACTTACAGTAACTTCAGAAAAAAACATAAAGCAGTAAATAAACAAAAAGCCATACACAATGTCCTCGTTAACAAGGGAACAGCTTCTACACAACAACTCCATATAGTCAAATTGTGTTCTTTCAGGGCGGCTATGGCTCCATGTCTGGGTCGTCCACCAATCGAAAGATCAGTGGTTCGACCTGGCTCCTCCAGTCTGCATGTCGAAGCATCCTTGAGCAGGATACTGAACCTCAAATTGCTCCCGATGATGCTTCCATTGGTGTGTGAGTGTGTTCAAAACTGAGTAGCAGGTGGCCCCTTGTATGTTAGCCTCAGCCACCAGCGTGTGAATCTGTGTGTGAATGGGTGAATGTGACTCGTAGTGTAAAAAGAGCTTTGAGTGGTCAGATGACTAGAAAGGTGCTATACAAATGCAGGTCCATTTATATATGTTCTTAAACTGAGAAATAGAGAAATTTCTCTGAAATTTAAACAACCCCTTAAATCTTTCCGTTAACAACTCCACAGTTTAACGTCCACCACTGAAATACACATCTGTTTTAATGTAGTCCATTCAAACTGGTGCCAAATGTGAAATAATTAAATTATTATTCATACAGTTTATGGTTAAAATGGAGAACATGGTAGACATCAGCATGTTCACGTGATCATACTGAGCATGTGAACATGCTGATGTTTTTAGTTCAAAGCTTCACTGTAGCCAAGTTTACTATTATGTAGCTTACATGACTGTAACTACACTGTCTAATTATTAGAATGAAATACCTTGATTTATTTAAATAACTGAATTAGCCACAAATATTTAAAACAGTTTCTAAATTGATTTTTCAGAGAATGCACCCTATAGTCACTTCTTTTTTTAAATTTTTTTTTGTTGTTGTTGTTGTTTCCAGTTTCCTCAAATCTACTTCTACTTCAGTTAGTTCAGTAATTTATTTCATTTTTAACAATGTAAAGTGTGTTTTAATTGCAAGGAACACCAGAGCAGTTTTTCAAATACATGTCATTTTTCCCAGCAGATGTCAAAACCTGCCACTAACCAGTGATGTTTAATTAGGGCTGCGCTATTTTTCAATAAATTATCTAAATCACAATATGACCAAGTGTAATTTTCCAATCACAGGAGCTGCAATGTTTGATAAAGGTTCAATATGTCACAACATACCATTATAAATGGAGCACTGTGGTGCTGCAGCCATGATCCTGTTTACAGATCATAATCCAGATGTAAGGGAACATGGTTGTTTGGTACAGAGCCCACCGAAAATCAAATCATCATCACTTTTTTTTTTAAGTGGAAATGAAATGCAAAAAAAACCTTTCCCACTAAAGTTGTCTCAGATTGCAAAATAATCACAAAATTATTTTTTTGCATATTGTGCCGCTCTTTGTTTAATAGCTTAATATTTTTTTCTAACACCCAATTACCAAAGTTAGAGGTGAATGTTTGGGCTGATAGTTGTCTTGTTTATTTCCTCATGAGATATGGCCTGATGTTGATGTAATTTTGTGAATTTAATGCTGTAATTTTATGTTAATTTTGTGCAGTATGTACAACCCTCACCTTGGAACAATAATGAAACTTCCTCAGCTCTTCTAACTCTCTCAGCTTCCACTGTCTATACTACTGCAGCTGCTTTCAGTGTCACTACAGGTGACACTTGTTTGTTTTATTTTAACCACTTCAACTAACACGTCCAGCTCAACTTATCACAGACACTTCGACTGAATCCTTAAATCCTTTCAGTGCTGAAACTTCAAATGAATCTATTAATTCTTTTAGTACTTTCTGCTAAACTGAGGCTGAAGCTTTAACTTAATTTAGCTCCTCCCTTTTAACTCTTATCTCAAATTATTTCAGTATTTGTACTGACCGCCACTTCAACAACAATTTCAACTACTTTCAATGATTCAACTGAAGCATTCAGCAGCTTACAATTTAACGCTGTATTCTTGTTATGTGTGATAATATTAAAAACTAACTAAAAACTGATGCATTTGAAAAGCTTCTGGTTATTTTGTTTTTACTTACTTAAGTATCATTTGCCAAAATTATGGGTTTGATGATGCCGGTAACAATATTGAAAATATTTGTACTAATACCATAGCTGTTACGCTGTCAGCATTTAAAGGGACAGTTCACCCCAAAACCAAAAATACATATTTTTCCTCTTACCTGTAATGCTATTTATTGATCTAGATTGTTTTGGCGTGAGTTGCTGGGTGTTGGAGATATCGACCAAATTGCACCCACCAAATGTATCACTGAGGAAGCTGCTCTTTCATGAGCAGATGCACACTTCCTTCAGTGTGGTGATTCAGCTGGCAGGTGTAGTCAGAGACTTTCTTATGAGGAGACTGAACACTCCCATATAAATGAATGGGGTAGTTTGCAATGGCAGTATGGCGGTCGTTCGCACATGTCCCGCCTCTTCCGCCACTCAAAAAGCCAATTGTTTGGTGATTTTTTTTTTGTCAATCATGTTGTAGTGACGTAAGCCACTGTAGAGCCACCTGTAGAAGCCACAGGTATCTGGGTGTGCGCTCGCTTGCTTCCTCATGATTATTAAATACGCTGCGCTCCAGGGTTCCTCACCCCTCAACACAAAGCTCACGCACCGGTGACACCTTACGTTGTTGGAGCCGTATATTGAAACGGTGTCGTGAAGCTTTGCGCATGCGCACTTAAATAACCTGAGGAAAAAAAAGCGGTTTTTAACCTTATTAAGGAACATAACTGGCAAGTCTTCTCATCCTTTTTGCTGATGCCATTAATATAGTTTTTATGTACGAGCGAGCCCTGGAAGTAGAGAACCAGACCTTCACCCATTCATTTTGATAGGGCTTGGTCTTGTTAATTTCAAATAATCAATTAATTAATTTGCCTGGCATGTATCAAAGATGGCGTCGGAGTGTACGACTTGCCTTAGAAGGACTTTGGTATGAATCATACTTCTTTTAAGCCAAACCCTGATGTTTGTTCTAAACCAAACCATATATATTTGTTGCCTCAACGTAAGGAAATAATGTAAAAATGGAACTGAGATGCCGTCTGTGGACATCCAAAACCGATGCAGGAGACTACCTGGTGTGTCATATTTTGACATTTAGGTCTACTGATTAAGTGGCGATATTTGAGAGGTTTGGATGAGAACGTGCTGATCTGTCATATTGGTAGTGTTTTTTGGCCAATGGTAGAAAAGAACTATATCCTTTTATACATATCAGAGTATGTGCAATAACTATACACAGTGTAGGTCATATCAGATGTGCTGTAATAGTAGGGGTGACATGTACATGCTTTCCTTTTAGATCTGTGTAACAGCCCAGTGCTTCTGATAATACTCCAGCTTTTATGTGTTCCACTTAATGTGCTCTGTGACTGTGCTGCATCCCTGAGGTTTAACATGGGTTAGAATATTGACGCTACACTTACCAGAATTTACATACATAATTATTCATGGAGTAGTGTTAGTTTAGTGTTTAAGAAATTATAATATAAAAATAATGAGCTTAGTAAGTGATCTTATCAAACCTTCAATGTGCTTAAAGTGAAATGATTACAATTTAATACTGCACAGGCAGATTATGTTGCTGGTGTCTTCTTTCAGAATAAAAAGATATTTTCTTCAATAATACAAAAATGTCTCAAAGGTTTCTTTCCTTTGTATGATTTTTTAATTCATCTTCCTCTTGTAAAGCTCAAATCAAAGTATCTCAGCTCTTCCTGTGTTTACCTGATGGGGGCTGTGTGGTTGCGTTGTGTCCACCAGGACTTTGGTGGGTTGAGGTATCGACACCACAGCTCCCAGTCGAAGCCCTGAGCAGACAGTGGGTACTCCTCGATCTCAAAGCTATCGTACTTGATGTTGTCAAAAGAGGGAGACACCACCCGTGTGCGGTCCTCCTTTATTCTCTGCAGAATAGGTTCTGCCCTGCAGGACGACAGACAACAGACAAAATATGCTTAAAACATGACAGCAAAGTAATTCATGAATCAGTGGTACATTGCATATCTTAAGGCAAGTCTGGTAGGTTAACACAAAATCTGAAAAAAAAGTGTATAAAATTTATGATACCAGGACATATTTATAAAAATATGCCTGACAACATAAGCTAAAACAAGACCATTAAAAATTACTAAGGAGATTTTTGCATCAGAGACCTATTCCTGGACCAGAGTCCACCAGACCCTAAAGTCCAGTTTGTTTGAATAGTGTGAGCACTGTGTACCCTTCCTGTGCATGGTTTTGTTGATCTATGCCCAGGTCAACTATAATGGTGGTGGTCTCAAGTACCAAGTGCTCTATCAGATACTTGTGAATTGTCATGCTCCATGGTATCTCATAGTGACACACAGGCCACACCACTGAAACACATTGTAACACCTGGTTAATGTTGTTAAACCATCGCCATTAGGTTTAGACTACAAAACTACCTGGTTTGGTTTAAAAAAGATCATGGTTTGGGTTAAAATAAGTATGTTTGTTACGTAACCTAAATACCATTTTACTTTATGTTAAAACAACACTGGCTTTTGGTTTCACACAGAACATGAACCGTGGTCTCCTCACTAAAAGTCAAGTTTTGTTTATTTTTGTGGAAACATGAATGCTTAACACACATCTTCCATTGGCAGCACAGAAAATACAATAAGCACAGTTTCAAGGTGGACACCCATGATAGTGTTACCAATTCCGTATCTGATCAAATGTCTCCCCCTCTGTTTGTAAATGATTACGTTGTAGAGCAATATTATGATGTCACAGTTAATTTGAACTTTTACCTCTTGGATATAACATTTCATCACTAGTAGACATTTGTGTGTAATTTTGTCATAATTAGTGAATGAATTCTTGACATGGCCAAAAAAATGTTTTGTGAGATTGCAGTAACATTGACCTTTGACCTTTGACCACCATATCCTAATCAGTTCATTCTTAAGTCCATGCCAGAGTTTGTGTGGAATTTGAAGAAATTCCCTCAAAGTGTTCTTGAGCTTTTGTGTTGACGAGAATGCGACATACAGGGGCACAAACAACAAACAAACAAACAAAAACCCAAAACAAAATGACACAAAAAAGAGAGGAAAAGAACATCAACATGATTTTTCAGTCACGAGAATGTAATAATCATGAAGTGTGTGATTCAGTGCTAAACTTGAGGCATTTGTGTTAATCACGTAATTTACCAATTTATATATGATTAGGCAATTGTTGCCACTTGCAACTTCCCTGGCACACAATGAAGTGATTCATTTACCAAGCAATGTGTTTCCATGCATCATATTTTATCATATATTTTTTAAAGATGTGATAGCTCATACAAGTTATTGAGGAAGAGTGGGAAGCTCTTAAACAGCAACAAGGTTGTTTAAAGTACTTTTATGGAGTTAAGCGTAGCACAAAACATCTGTGCCATTTCATTTCACAGGGGAATCAAAATGAGTATGACTGGTGGTGTTATTGGTCCCGCAGAGGACATTTGCTGCAGCTGAGCCTTTCTCAACTACCTTTTTGAGTTGGGAGTTGCAGTGGGTGGTGCCAGCATGTAGAGGTTTAATTTATAATTAATACTCTGGGTGTTTGAATCAGTTTTGAGCAGCAGCAGGCAATTGTATTCCCTTTAAAAAACCAGACAGGCAGAGGTAATGACTAGCTGTTGTAGAATTGTAAACAGATCCAGCTATTGGTAGGGATCACAAGGGATTTGTAATGGTTTAGTTTGGCCATTTGAAATTGTGCAATTTTGGTAATTTGTGTGCTTAAAAATTATTTGACATGCCTTCCCTTTTTTGCCCCACCCCCTCCACCTTCATAAATAATGACCAATCCTAAATACGGTACATTCTCATTTTATCGCTTACATTTGTCATAACAATTGTCCATGATATGTGTATACTAGCAGCTGTTTGCTCACACATTTGCCATGACAATTTTATAAGCTATTTGTAAGATATATGGTGGTACTTGTGTATTTATCTGCTTCAAACTACTCTGTAAAAACATGATCAAGTTGTCAATGTACATGTGATTAGGGTATGACAATATAGCTAAAAACATGATATTGCAATATTTTTAGGCTATATCCTGACACACAATATATATCTTGATATTTTGAAATCTCTAGGAATGCAGAGTATTACAATACAAAATTATTAAATGAACTACAGTTACAATATAGTTAAATTAAGTAGCTACTGCCATAATAAAGTACTGTTATAACAGGTTAAGTTAAATAAAATACTGTAATAAAAAAAAGTTAAACAAAGCATTTTTAGAATTTACAAATATCACAGTGGAACCACTGCTTTTATTTTGAAGCACCTGGCTCATCTCAGACCGAGCTTGAACCTTCTGGTCAAGGAGACATCTGACTGATGTTAGCAGTTAGCACACAGTTAAACCATTAAAGCAGTGCTGTTAAAACACGAGGATTTACTTACTGTGAGCTACAGTATATACAAACTAACAGCTGGTCCACTGGTGCTCCATGGTCACAAAAGGTGACTGAATTCTCGTGGTCTGGAGCGCTGCATGTACAAAGACACACTCTTTCTTTGCTCACGCTATCATTAAAATCATTGGCATAAACTGTTACTGCAGCGCTGTTAAACCTGATGAGTCATTCATTGTAAGCTGAAAAAGAGATTCACAGCTCTGAGTTAAAATATTAATAACATTTGCAAATCGCATTGGTGCTCCATAGTTGCAAAATGTGAGTAAAAGATCATGGTCTGGAGCCCTGCAGATGAGAAACACGCTGCACCTGCGCACACAGTATCATTTGGGAGAAAGTGATCTGGACAGACGGAGAAGTGCGTGTGACATAGTGTTTTCATAGTGTGAGAGGGAGAGAGCAAGAAAATCAAAATGCCAGAGTAATTTAACATCTTGAATCACTGCTAAAAAATTAATGTAGTTGAACTACCAACAAGCTACTACAAAATGTTGTTAAATTACTAGTTACATGTAGTTCACTACCTCCCATCATTGATGACAAGTACAACGTAGAGTGAAAGTAAATTCCTTTATCAAAATGACAAGCATAAACAGGAAAAGTATTATAGAGCAAGATCATCTGAAAGAAGAGTAGGAAGTTTAAACCACCGGTAAAGAAACAAGACAGAGTTGAATGAAGCAGTGGAGGAGTGCTGGCCAGAGCTTCTCAGGGAAGGCAGAGCAGAATTCGTGAGAGTAAAAAGGCACAAGCTGGAATGAAAAGTCCTGGAGAGAGCAGAGCACCCTGCTTAGTCTTGTAAGCCATTCCCAGGATTTTGAATTTAATTTTAGAGGACGTACAGGAAGTGGTCAAAGTGTTAGAATTCACAGCTGATGAGAGCAAGGTTGGCTGCAGCTCCAGGAGTTTAGAGAGCCAACACAGAGTCCTTCTGGAACTCTGGAGTCCAAAGAGGAGACAAGTACAGCCTGGACTACAAACTAAGCTCAGTCCTTGATCAGGTAATACTGGATTTAGGGGATGTTGAATTCAAAGCTGCAAGGCTGTGAATGTGATGATGGCCTTGCACGTCGGATGGCTCTTAACATTCACAGAGGCTTGTTGGCAGGCTGGGCAGTAATCACAGAAGTGATGTTGATACAGAGGTATTGCTGAGGGCAGGGGTGCCAGTGGAGAGGAGCACTTCATGTCAATGAGATTGAGCTGGTGGTTTGATGCTCAACCACAGATAACAGCTTTGCACAAGCAGATATGTTGTTTTGAAGTCTGACCTGTGGTTCTGAGCATTGGATGTCCAAAACAGAGTAATTTCATCTGCCTACTAAACCACTTTGATTCACCCACTGATTTATAGTACAGCTGAAATACTTCAGATAATACTTTCTGTTTGTATAAATAATATATGTCTCTCAAATGTGCCCTTTTAAAGCCCCTAAAAACTTGGATTATAAATCTTAAATATTAAAAACGTGAAGAGCAAACATCAAATTTTAATACGTGTTTGGGTTTTACCATCCCACCATCTAAGGGTGCCCTAGGATTCATCATATCATTATTAATCTATTTTCTTTTACTATTTATTTCAACACATTAAAAACATCTAATGACATTTAAATGAACTACTTACTATTTATTCTATATTTCAAACAAGAAAATCACTTTTAAAATATGCAGTAATGCTGCAGCTAATGACATAAGAATGTTGTCATAATAACAAACCATGCTTTGTGGTTGGGGAGTTTCCAGGAGCTCAGCAGTCAGAATAATAGTGAAATAGCAAGCAATCAAAATATTTGACTTACTTAACTAAGCTTTACCCTGAACACAGTCTGACAGGACTGAATTTAAGTCCACTGTCAAAACTAAAGTCAGACTTCACAATACTCGGCTAATGGCTTAATGGACAGGTTGTGGCTGCTTGTGGAAAACGGATATTTGTCACTATCTGTATTCTCTGTGGTACTGCACAATCCCAACACCGTGTGTGACATGGCTCTCTCATCCCTGGTATATGACAACACGAGAAGAATGCGCCTGTCAGTGGAGTCAGACCTTTGGATTGTGCTCTCTCTTCCCAAATCAACAGCAGGCTCACAGTCCTTTTGCTCTGCGAACAAGCAGGACTTGTCCCTCTGGATCATCCATTCTAGCACCAACCCTACTCAAAGGATCAAAGTATCAACAGATGGCAATGTTTTAATCAACATTTCAAACTTTTCAACTAGCTAGCGCACTAGCTACACTAGCTAATGCTAGCAGCCAGAAACAAACATCTATGATCTATTGTCCGTTTGATAATCTAAACAAAGAACAAGTATTGGCCTTTCTAAAACAATGATGCTAGCTACCACTACCACAGCTAGCTAGCACCCTATAGTTAAAAAAGCATTCTAGGCTACTTCCACCATGTATGATGTATCATGGATGTACTAAAAAACCTGGATATGGCATTGAAGACAGGGCCCCATTTATTCCTATGTAAGTTTCTCAGTGGTGTATGAAGTCCAAATTGCTCTAATTCTAGGACATGAAAATACCCAGATGTTCCGTATTATGGGGCTCATAGAGTGTACGCACTAGAGACTTACAAAGGTTGAGTGGCTAACTGCCGCCGGCCAAATGGCTAACTTACAGTGTAGCGCTCTGCTAATTTGAATGGGAGTAAAATAATTTAATCTTGGGGCTCTTCTAGACTTTCCAAGTTTTAGTGGACCAAATGGATCAAACCCCAGCAGTGAAACAGGTAATTTCACATTTCAGTAATTTCAAAAAAAATGTAGGCCTATCTGCTGATTTACAGATGTGTCTTTCCCAATGTAAGTCAATGTGAAAAAGTCTTTTTGGGCTCAATGGCATTATGTCACGATGCAATTGGCCACTATGCCACTGCGTTATTGATTTTTTTCCCCATTTTTTTCTCTGTCCTCATTTGTTGCTAATTTTGATTGTTTCTTACTTGTTTTTAATGCAAAGTGTCTTTGAGTGCCTTTTAAAGCGCTATACAAATAAAATGTATTATTATTATTATTATGAAAATT
>JAPZEB010074758.1:0-14275 GCA_029783705.1 Chaetodon striatus
ACGCTGAGGCAGAGCTCGTGGTCAGGGATGGAAGGCAGGTAAGTTTACCAGTAGGCAGGCGAGGAGAGCAGGTCGGGGACAGGCAGAGTCAGTACCGGGTGATCAGACGGGTAGGGAACGCTGGGAAGTCTCGCATGACGCTGAGGAACAATCTAGCAACGAGTGAGTGTGCAGGAGAGGTTCAAATAGCGGGCTGATTAGTATGAGCTGCAGGTGTGTTGGCAGGTGAATAGAGCTGAGCTGATGAGGTGGGCGAGGCTGGCAGGTGGAGTGGTAAATTACTGAGGACAGGAGGGAGGCATGGAGAATGGAGCTGTGACAGCCACAGGTATTTACAGCGGCACTGCCATAACTTGTGAATATTTCTTGCTCGTAGGTCTTTCTTGAAAAAGAGATCCTAATCTCAATAAGACTAATTGATGAGGTACCTCATAAATTTAAGGTAATATTTAAAACATAAATAAGCCCTTGTGTCAAGTGTAAATCAAGCTTAATCCAGCATAGCTCCCTCCTATGTGACCACAGTAGGATTAAGAGGTTTTTCTGTGATTTTAAAATTAGCTCTATAAAGGAATATAAAAGACCTTTATTACCATTGTAAATGTACAACAAGATTCAGTGCTCGAACATCAGCCCTATCCCAAGAAAGCTGAATTTCTTGACATAAATTAAGTTAGATTCACAGCATTGTGATCCCAATCTTTATTGGAGTGAATTGCTGATTGAGCAGCATTCTACTGCGTCTGCACACTTTCACCCACTGACGTCGCCTCATTAAGTATCTCCTGAAGAGCAACTTCTTAGACAACTCAGTGCAGAAGGGAGGTGTCCACGGCATACAAGGCTGCATGAAACACACTGTTGTGGTAACCCAACCCTGGGTGTAGCTGGATCCTTCAAGGTCTTGAAAGACTTATGACATTCAAACCCACAAAATCCAGGTCTCTGGTCCTCGGGAAAGGCAAAGTTACAGACCAGTTCCGTTTCTTCCTGGGAAACACCAAAATTCCATCTGTGACTGAGAGGCCAGTCAAGGCCTTGGGTAAGGTCTTCACCAGTAACCTGAACTACACAGTAGCATACCAAGTGACCAGTAATGACCTTTGCTATTGGCCTTCCACTGTGGACAGGTCAGGACCTCCCGGTAAGATCAGGGTCTGAATATATCAACATGGGATCCTGCCTGAACTCCTCTGGTCACTGCTGATCTATGAAGTTTCAATTACCACCGTGGAGAGCTTAGAAAGGAAGATAAATAACTTCCTGTGCAGGTGGCTGGGCCTGCCGTGGAGTCTCAGCAGCATTGCTCTTTATGGGCATAACACCACGCTGCAGCTTCCATTCAGCAGTCTGGTGGAGGAGTTCAGGGTTATCATACCCAGGGAAGTCCTGCTCTACCAAGACTCTACTGTTACCAAGGTCTCTTCTGCAGGTGTAGAGGTCTGAACAGGAAGAAAGTAACATGCTGAGGAGGCAGTCAGCTGAGCTAAGGAAAGGCTGCAGCACAATATCCTGTTGGGCATGTTGATGATAGGGCGGGCCAGGCTTGGGAGCATCCAAACACCCTGTTACATTGGAGCCAGGGGAATGGAGAGGGGAAAGCTAATCCAGGAGAAGGTGCATGCAGACGTGGAGGAACTTCGCTTCAGCAGAATGGCGCTGGAGCTTACTGTCCACTGGGAAGACAGGATGGAAAAGGCTTAAGAAAGAAAGAGAGCCAAGTATGCATCTCTGGCAGAGTGTCAAAAGGCAGGGGTGGAAGGCAGCTGCAAGCCTCTTCGCCAGATCCTCGGACTGCAGGATTTGCGGGCAGCAGTGACATAGAGCCATCAAGAACATCTTGGAAGCTCTTCCCACTGGCTCTGGATTAAGAGGGGTGATGAGTGGCGACGTGAGCTACCTGGACACAAGTTGGAGCCTGATAATCCCCAGCTGGGTTGCCTAGGTGAGGGTGTCTGATGATGACCCAAAACACCTGATGACCCCTGGTTTATCACTGACAAAGTGTCCAGGTTGCACCGCGAGGTGGATCACATGACAAGTTACCAGTGCTAACAGTACACAACACAAAAGTCAGTATGAAATGCGCAATAACTACATTTAAAGTGACCAGTGCAAATTTCTTGCACTATAAACAGTAACAACAATAATAAAAACATTGTGAAATACACAGTAGCTACATTTAGAAATTGACTAAGTTTCAAGTGCGGATTCCTTACTCTACAAAGAAAGGAGGTGCACACTGCACAATACAAATCTCATTGAGATTAGGGGAGGGCTGCATTGTTGACTATCTTAAGAACTCAATTAACTTAATTGTATTTAGCAAGCAAATTGCAGTGGTGGTACTGTGGTGGTTTCTTGTCAGGAACCTTCAGAACTCATCCATAAAGTGATCTTATTGGGTTTTATTCCATTATACCATTTTCTTTGCCTGGGAATAACATGCTATGCAGTTTTGGATGTAAGATAAGATCATGGTGTTCATGCAAGTCTTGGCGGCTTCAGTTGACAGGGAGTGGCAGAGGTTAGCAATTAGCAATGCTTTTTGAAGGTCAGAAAAGCTGGATCCAAAATGACCCCTAGATATTTAAACTCATTTTTTATTAATTGTCCACCTACATATACGTTAGGATGCACACTTTGATGTTCATGTTTCAAAAGAATATAGTTACTGTCTTCTTAGTGTTCAGGGTAAGGCAAGATAGCTTGACCCTCTGTTACTTTTTCCATAGTAGCTGATAAATTTGGCCACAACTACGTCAGCATCTTTTCCATGTGCATATGTAACTGTGTCTTCTACATACATCATGGTCTCCATGCCATCACAAACTGTGGGGTGGTCATTAATATAAGGGTTGAAAAGTAGTGGGCCTAGATTTAAACCTCGTGGCACTCCCATGTCACAGGCTCTCAAGGTGTTTTATCCTTAACCCTGACACATCGGCATCAGCAGTCAGTCAGATACAACTGTAACCATGTAAGTACATAAACAGACAAATTGGATAATTCTGAGGGCAGCACAGAGTGGTTGTTGATATGAAACGCCTTACGAAGATCCAAAAAAACAGCCCCTATGCCCCATCCTTTGTCAAGACTGGACTTTTTGACCTCCAGGAAATAGGAACATGCAGATTCTGTGGACCAATTTGCTCTGAAATTGCATGGGGTGTAGCAGATTTGCCTTGTCAAAGTGAGCTACCAACTACTCATCAAGATCTTCCTCAATAACTTCGGATTTAGTGGGGAGTATGCTAATGGGCCTGTAGCTGCAGATTTCCTGCCAGTCCCCTGATTTAAAGATTGGTGTTACAATGGCCATTTTCAAGTTGGAGGGAAGCAACCACTCATCAAGGGATTAGTTGAGTGATGCAAGGATTTTATTGACCTTGGTTTCATTTGTGTGCGTGGAGCATCGTGTGGAGGCTTAATGTGTCAGAGCCAAAGAGTTAGTTAGGGGTTGGATATTAATAAAAAGTGTGCCTAGCTCAGAGACTGAGTTGATAAAATAATTATTAAAATTATTCTTGACCTGAAAGCTATCCTTCTGTGTATTTTGTGATGGTGGCAGCACATCTGTCGCAACTATTTATATTGAGCTCTACAGGTTTGCTCCTAACTTACCTCTTACCCTGTAGTTGATTAATGCATTTCCCTTTAGCCTGTCTTACTACCTCAAGGAAGACGTCTGCCGTGGACTTCATAAAGCTGCCTTGTCACTTTATTTCTGAAGGTTTTAAAAACCAGCCGATCTGTTTCCAGTCCAGACGTAATGAAGTCCTGTTATGCTCATTTTTGGGGTCATATTTGTAATATTAGGGTCTAATGGAATAGATTTGGGTGATTTGTTGCTGTTGATGTTAAAAAAAAACATTTTGCTTACACTGCCCATTTCTGCAGCACCTTTGTCAGAAACACTCTGTCCGGGCTCATGTCCCGCATCCCCAGCTACACCATCTGCTGTGAATGGTCAGCTGGCTCAGTCTGTTGTGATTGGTGCAACACTTAGAATGTGTATCAGAATTTTTACGCCCCTTACCTTTACTGAATTTCACTGCTGGAGGCTACACGAGAAGCTAAAAACTCGCTGTGGCTCAGCTAACAAGGCCCTCAGTTCTCCCGCATCAATTTGAGTGAAGAGACACAAGCCGATAGACAGAGTTTGGGGCAGGACATTTCACAGTGGTAAGTTTTTATTTTGGAGCTGTCTTATATTTCAGCTGTAACAAGGTAACTGTAACTTATCTGTTGTTACATCATGGTAACAGCTGTGTGTCTGTTGACTGACTGAAGTTGTAAACATCTGCTGCAAAGAAGTACAAAAGGCTTCTAACAGTATAATCAATTACTACATTAAGTGGAAACACCAACAGCAGCACTCACGTGTTATATGCAGTGATGTAAAGAATAACTCTTTTTTAATCTAAGCAGGTTTATCTAAGTTTAGACCAACATAGCTTGTGTTTGGTAATAATATCAAAGTTACTATAAATTCAGCTACTAACACATTCCCTAATAAAACAAACTGTTTTACCACAGCAGATTAATATGACAGATTTATATATTGTACAGCAAAAATACATAAAAACTACTTGTACATTCAAATACCTCAGCTGTCATGTCAGAGAAGATTCTCAGTCACCCAGGTCATGGTAATTATAAGTGCTAGATCGTAGGCAACTGGACTTGCATTTCTTGAAGACATTTCACCTCTCACCCAAGAAGCTTCTTCAGTTCTAACTGACTGGTACGGAGTTGCAGGCTTTAAACTCTGTGTGGGTGTGGACCCTGGCAAAGTTGTTAGGGTCACATGTGAGCTCTTAGTGTAGTTAAGGTCACAGTGTGAGTCGTTGACCCACCTGGCCATCACATGCGTTGTTAATGTCAGGTGGCACCAGGTGTGAATGGGTGTGACGTCATCTGGGGAGGGATCCCAAGACTGCATTGAAGGTGGGTGATAAGTGGTGCCGTAGTCCACCTCTGTGTAACGATGTTCGTTCCAGTTTGACATAGATGGCTTCTTTTACACCTCTTTCAAACCATCTCTCTTCCCTGTCCAAGATGTGTACATTGCTGTCCTCGAAAGAGTGTCCCTTCTCCTGTAGGTGTAAGTGGACAGCTGAGTTTTGACCTGAGGAACTGGCTCTCCTGTGCTATGCCATGCACTTGTGGAGTGGTTGTATTGTTTCACCAATGTACACATCTATGCATTCCTGGCTGCACTGAACTGCATACACCACATTACTCTGCTGCCTGGGTGTTTTGTCCTTGGGGTGGACAAGCCTCTGTCTCAGTGTGTTACTGGGTTTGCACAGGGATGTGGTGTTTGTTAAAAATCCTCCTGAGTTTCTTAGATACTCCTGCGGCATAAGGAATGACAATGTTGTTCTGTTTTTGTGTCTCTTCCTCTCTGTCTGCTCTGGGTCTTTAAAAGGTTTTAGCTCTGGTGAGTACGTTTTCAGCCCGATGATTCAGGGTCCTGATGACTCCTAGCTTGTGCTTCAGTGGGTGGTGAGAGTCGAACAGCAGGTACTGGTCCGTGTGTGTCAGTTTTCTGTACATCTCAATGTTCAGGTTTCTGTCCTCTTCAATGTGCACTGCACAGTCCAAGGCAGGTAGACTGTCTCCTCTGACATCCTCCTGTGTGAATTTAATGTTGGGGGTCCACTGTATTGATGTGTTCCGTGAAGGTTTCCAATTCTTTGATTTTGATTTTGACCCAGGTGTCATTCACATGTCTAAACCAGTGGCTAGGAGTAGTTCCTGTGTAGGTGGTTAGAGCCCTCTTTTCCACCTCTTCCATGTAAAGGTTGACAACTACAGGGGACACCGTTGAGCCCATAGCACAGCCTTTCTTTTGCCAGTAGAAACCCTTGGGGTCCTTTGGGATGGGGATTTTCTGCATCTCCTCAGCAAATGGCACTGGGTACTCAAACACCTCCACAAAGACGATCCTCATCCGGTTATCTACAGTCTGTAAAATATTGCATTTAAATTTTGATTTACCTTGTTTCTTTAAATGACGAGCTTCCCTGAATCCACCTTCCTTGTACATATTTCAAGTGTTGTCACGACTATTTTATATTTTTTTATCTAATGTTATTATGCTAAAAAATAAAAATATTCACAAATTACTGTATGGTCCTTTTTACAACCTTTACTGAGGGTAAAACAAAACTATAACCAGTAAGATATATATATGTATATATTTATTTTATTTTGTTTATTTATTTATTTATTTATTTTTTGTCTTTTCTCTCTTACATTCTAAAATTTAAAAATTAAGCTTTTGGGACACAGCATTTCAGTACTGTAAAATATTTTCAGGTCCATTTGGCATCCTACATTATGGAATCTGGCTGTAGTGGAGAGGTTTTGGGTACCAGTGCCCTGCTGTGATGTACTCTAAAAGACAAAGGAAAATTAAGTTACTTAAACTGATATTGCACCGGATGAAAACAGTCAACATCTAAAATGCTGTGGTGGTGACCCCTGTAAAATCGGCAGACCACACATACCTATTTAAACACATGTAGAGACAGACACACACATAACGTCCTTTCATTACATAAATACCTCACCAGCTCTGTAATTCAGGACCAACTACACTGTTTGGTAACAACATTGTGAATGGTAAAAAACGTGTTGTACATCTAACATAAGACGCATATTAAAAGCTGATTCCCAATCAATTTCAGAGTGTGGCCACACATTTTGACAAATAAATGCAGGTCTTAATTCAACCCCAGGTCTGACTGCTATCATGTTTTTGGCTAATCTCTTGAGGTAGCGTGAATTAGCTGCTTAGATTGGGCACTACACATATAAATGTTGAAACTTTTGTCAATATGGATACACATCATTAGTTCTGTCAGATTCTCCACAATTCAATCTATCAGTTCATTCTACTGAGACCATCCAGCTGCAGTGTATCTTACTATAGGCTGAGTAGCAAAAACCATTTCAAAACAGTAACTTTGGTAAGCAAGTTAGCCGAGGCCTACAGCTATAATGCTATATAATACACTAAAGAAAAGGAAAAAACACAATAAACACAGATCGTCTTTAAAAGCTATTTCCCAATTAAATTCAGAGTGGCCACACATCTTGACAAATAAATGCAGGTCTTATTTTGGCCCCGGGTCTGAGTGCTGTCGTGTTGTCGGCTAACTACTAGAGCTAGAGGCAGTTAGCTGCTTAGAACTGGCATCACACACATAAATGTTGAAATACTTGTCAATATGGACATGCTACACATCCATAGCTCTGTTGGATTCTCCACAGTTCAATCTTTCAGTTCATTTTACTGAGACCACCCAGCTAGCGGTGTAACCTACTATAAGCTGAGTAGCAAAAGCATTTCGAAACAGTAACTCTGGTTAGCAGGTTAGCAGAGGCCTACAACTAAGCACTTGGTGTACAGCTTAACGTTAGCTCCTACAGCCATCTAATCCACACTTTAACACTTGGTAGTAGTTTCCTTGTTTGTTTTTAAATAACAACTAACTCAAAAAGCATTCTTGCAGATTGTGATCTTGAATCTCCAGATTTGTCCAATAAAGTTAACTGCCCCATCTTTCAGGAGTAACTGCTGTGAAAATCCAGTTGTAAACTGTTGCCAGTTTGTGAAGCAGTCTTCACAGAACGCAGTAAAATGTCCAGGTTGTATTGTTGAGTAAAAGTGTTAAAAATAAATTCCAACCACTTATTCCTCCTCTCTTCTTCCTTTGGGAGTCCAAACAAGGGTTATTTGTGGTTGCACTGAAAAAAGCAGTGTCTCCTCAACAGCTCAAACTCTCTGCAGCCTCTGCTCAAGCTCTGCTCTAAGTGGGTTTGTTAGGGGACGCAGCTCAATGGCCTGCAGGAGGGCATTGTGTGCATAGATTATGTGTTACATAGTTATGCAACCAAGTTACGGAAGTAAAGGCAGGGTTTGGGCTTTTTTTTTTTTTTTTACATAGTAGACATTATACATGCATAAAAATGTTGTATAAATTACTAAAAAAAAAAGAGGGAATACCCCAAAAGCATGATATGTCCTCTTTATGGGATTTTTTGAGACCTGCATCTCTGTCTTCTTTATTAGATGACATAGCTTTAATTAATTAATTAATTAATTAAACATTATTCAGACACATTTAAAGACATTATTCAAAACATTATTAGAGTGCCATCATGCTGACACAAAACAAATTAAATAACACATATAAAATTAACAATTCAACACATAACACTGGCATAACAAAATAAATACCTAATGCCAATGGAAAGTAAACAAATTAAACCGACAGGTATTCAAATAAAGAGTGTAGGAGGATAGATGGGAGAGACAACAAGAGCTAGAAAGAAAGACATGGGGAGAGAGAAAGAGAGAGAGAGAGCGACAGCGAGCCTCAATACCTGTAAGTGCACTACATTCATCCACTGGGCAAAGTGATTCTTTATAAGATCCACCCTAAAAGCCCAATACTGTGCAGAAGTTGTGTGCTTCCTTCTGTTCCAGGCTTTATGAATATAAATAGATATTGCAAATATGTGATTATCAAAAAGCCATGTAATTACATCAGAATCCTGGAACATGCCTACCCGTTTTGGTACTTTGTCAAAAAGAATTTTCCTTAGGTCATCATAAAATGGACAGTAAAGTAAAAATTGAATTTCACTCTCTACTTTATTAAGCTCACAGTAATGGTATAATCTTTGATCTACTTCGTTCTATGGTATCAACCAGTTTCTATATATAGTGGTAGTATTCAGAATGAAATTGTGCACGGAGAGAACACAGGCTCTTAAGTCGGTGATACACAACATATTTGTCATTCATACATTGTTTTAAATGGACAATATGCTCCTAATTTTGGTTTGTGATGAATTTCCTCCACCTATTTACTTTTATACCTTGTCATGACAAGTTCTTTAAACATCCCCACATCCACCCTCTGTCTGTGGCTGTAGAGATGCCAAAGCCCATGCTCATGAAAAAGATCACACATTTCTGATGCTCATTCACCTCCTGTTGAGAGATCCCATCTGAAAATCTTACTTGCCAACTCTGTTGTTTGGTAGGTCAAGCATTCTTTTGCACAGGTTTATCATGTTTGCCGTCCACCTAACCTCACAGGGCATCCACTCCATATCACTGTCAACAGCAGATATGGCACATATTTATGGACTCCCTAGGAAGTATCAGATTGCCCTGATGTGCACACTTCTACTTTTATTGTGATGCCTAGATCCCCAAACCCCAGATGAGCAGTCCAGAACAAGACAAACACAAGACTGATATAACTGAGTAAATGTGGCATAACCCATATAAAGGGACTTAGTTTTCCCAGTCATACCTTCTAGAGCTGTACTTGCAGAATCTGCTAAGACTGATGTCCCATGTAAAAAAATTACATGAGTTCGTCAGGGAATAAGCTAAGGAATTTATTCTTGTCTGTGAATTTTTATGACCAAAACTGAATTAAAACTCACTTCTTTTCTTACCCAGTTTTCTAAACTCTTTAACCTCTGTCTTTTTGGGATTAATAGAAAGATGTCACCTCTTGGACCATTTATTAGCACATATTAGCATTTTTGCAAATCTTTTTCATTTTATGCCAACAATATTGTATCATCTGCATAAAGCAGGGTACTCAGTTTTATTTCCCCATGTTACTCCCATTCCAACCTGTTTCATTTCTCTTACTAAATCATTGTTAAAAATAGATAGGGGATAAAGCATCACCTTGCCTCACCCCTGAAGGTGTAGGGAACCCCTCAGTATAATATTCATTTAGCTTGAGGCAGCAAATACTTTATATCAGAATCAGAATCAGAAATACTTTATTGATCCCCAAGTGGAAATTGCTGTGTTACAGGTGCTCCTTACGAGTGTAGAAAGAAAGAAGATATAGTGCAAACAAGTGTAGGAAGAAGATATAGTGCAAAAAGAAGTAAAAATATAAGAAATTATAAGAAGATAATTTACAAAATATGTATGTAGTGACCTAACATCATAATTTACAAATATATACAGGAACCTTAGTTACAGATGTATAGATTGATTGCATGGCATGATAAAAAAATTTCCTTGCATTCCTGTTTTAAGGAGTCTAAATGCAAGTAGCTCTCTTTTTATAAAATGAAAAGCCTTTTGAAAATCAATAAAACAAGCAAAAGGAGATCTATTTTCCTGAATTCTATTTCTTATTACAGTACATACATATATATATGATCAATATAGCCTCTGGTCTTGTGAAAATCATTTTGCTCATCTTCTAATAGGTGATTGCCCTCTAAGAAATTCAATACTGTTGCGGAAGATCTTGTTATTCTTGTTGGGTTCGTGATTACTTGGGTTAGATGAAACTTATTGCGATTTTCTTCAACTTCTTTGAATTTAAATCACCCATAAAGATGATCTCTTTGTCGCCACCAGCCTTCAGAATCTCAGACAGATGGTCAAAAAACACATCCTTTTCACTGGGTGGCTTATATATAACAATGATGTTGAAAGACATTTCAGAAGAGAGAATGACAGTAACTCCAATGCATTCCAGGGCATTTTTGGGAAGATCAGTCTGTTTACATTGTATGTTGTTTTTGACATAGAGTAGAACAACGCTGCCTTTGCTATAAGCCAGTCTCTTCTAAGGATTTTGTATCCTGAAATATTAAAAGTGCCTGAGGGAATTGTTGGAGTCAGCCAAGTCTGAGATACTCCTAAGTAACTTGAACTATTCTCTGAAATTGAGAGCACTGCAACCTTTGCACCTTGTAATTAAAAGTCAGTCAATAAAAGCCAAGTCTGTACTGTTCATTGGTTAGGCCCACTGGCTCGATGTGAAATAAATTGTGAGTTGAATTGCACATAGAATGAATCAACCAGGGCTCTGGAGGTAAAGGACTTTTTTTTTGTTTTTTTTTAAAGATCACACTTGAAAATTCAATTTGTTGTGCTCAAAGTATTTACAGGTACGACATAATAGGCCAATGTAATGCCACACACAGTGCAGACACATAAAAAAAAAAACATCACTTCAAACTCAAATTGTTATGCTCAACGTATTTACATGTGTGACATAACAGGGCAATGTAATGCCACACACAGTGCAGACACAAGATAGCGAAGGATTAAAAAAAACAGTTCAAATGTTCAAAACAGCCTGGCTCTTGAGCTGTTGCAGGTAGGAGGAAGAGGAGCTGTGCTCAGGTTGGTCCTCTGTGTGGAAGCTGGGGAAGGGAGGCGGAGGAGAACGGCCGTAGTGCATTGTCGCAGGTGGACGATAGTGGTGAGGGGTGGAGTGCTGTGGTGCAGGGACCGGCAGTCGGCTGATCAAGTCCCCCATGAGGTTTGCCTGTTCTTGGAACATACAGGCCAGCATACGGAACTGTTCCACCCACCCCTGTCATTCTTCCTCCTGTACCGCTCTCTCTGCCTCTTGTGCCTCTCGTAGCAGCGCAGCTTCACGAGCAATCTGTCCTTCAGGGCGAATCCCCTCCCTCTCACCATCCTTGCGGTCCATGGCCTCCATCAAGTCCGTGATTTCTTGGGCCACTAGCTTCGCTTTTGTTGCTTTTCGCTGCTTCACCGGCGGTGGCACTTGATCCAAGAACAACAATATCCAGTTAAGTCAGATGTTTCATTAGCGAACACAACTTACAAGCATCTCCCCCCCTCATAAACACAATGCTTCCTTCTTTGGTAGTGTTGGCTTGTTCTTATGCCTATGACTTAACATATTAGTAGTGGACTAATGAAAATAGACTGTAGACTATACAAACATGTTATTCATGACATGCAGCTCTCCCACTCGCACACACACGCACATCGAAAACACCAAATAGCAATGAGCCTGTCTCTCAAACTAGCATGAGGCTAGTGAAAATAGACATGGCCAAAACAAACACTAGCCTAATTATCACACCAGTTCTCTCGCACAATAAAGACCAGGGGCTAACCTGTTTGGCTTTCTGTGCCGTTTTCGCCATTCTGGCTGTTGGCCTCCTCGTCGCTTCTCTCGGTAGATGCTGGGGAGGGTAGAGCAGGTGTCGTGTCCAAGCTGCCCTGAATGGACACAGGGTTTGCCGAGTGGCTCGAGCCCCAAATGCTCTGACACAAGTCGAGATACGTCCAGTCGAGTGTCCCCTGCCGCTCCTGCTGTTGTGGTCGTTTACTTCGTGAAACTTTTTCTTCACATTCTTTAGCTTGCTGATGACTTGCGCCTTGCTCCGAGGAAAGCCGCGGCTGGTCAGTCCTTCGGTGTTTCTTTTGTACATCGGCCCGTCCCTCACGGTTCCCATCATCTGGCGGTTAATGGCCTCCTCATTAGCGAGGGCAAGGAGCGCGCGCAATTCTTTGTCTCCCCAGTTGCTCATCTTCTACTTTGCGTCTCCTTAGTGCTGCTAGATACTCATTCCTGCAATCAGCTGTTTCCTGTTTTGAAGTCCACGCCAATGGGTAGCATGTGTGGCATCATCAACAGTCCCTCCCACAAATCATCAACAGACCCTCCAAGGCGGAAAGCCGCCTTGCCCTGTTTAGACCAAAACCGTTCCGCCAGTATGACTACCCTACAAGGCGGAAAATTGGGCACCTCGGATCAACTGGCCAATCCGGCTCTGTGTGTCTAAATGCTCGCAGCTTGCTGGCTAAGCGGCCCAACATTCGCAGAAAATCTGGCAGTGTAAAAGGGGCTATTGATAGTGAGCTTAGTGAGTCCTTTCAGATTTTAATGCATCAGGGTTATAGGATGTGTACTTAAAAAAAGAGGGGAAAAAAAAGAAAGAAAAAATAAAAAACAAAGGAGGAAAAAAGAATAATGAGAACGAAAACAATGCGGCTCCAGCAGTGAGTATTGGACCCCCAACTAATTGAAGGATCAGTGGTTTGATCCGCAGCTCCTCGAGTCCACATGTCGAAATATCCTTGGGCATGATTTACTAAACGGCTATGCCGTTGGTGTGTGTGTGTGTGGGTGGGTGGGAATATTTTGAGTAGCAGGTTGCACCCTGTATGGTAGCCTTGGTCACTTGTGTATGAATTTGTATGTGATTTGATGAATGTGACAAGTAGTGTAAGGCCCCTGTCCATTAAAGCATTTTTTCTCAGCTGAAAATGCCAGGCGCTCCACAGGAAATGCCCAGCTAGGAGCGTTAGACAGGCCTTTGAATGAACTGCGTTTTTTTCAGCTTACTGTGACCTAGCTACCGAAGTGACAGTGACAAGTGTGGCATATTTACCCAAAGTGGGCTGAATTAGTGCCCATTGCCTCGTTGTGTTGCCACAGCATAAATATGCAGGTTTCCCATTGCAAAGAATTAAAAAAAATTTGCTGGCCTCAGAAAAAAATGCTTTGGTGGACAGAGGACTACTAAGGCGCTATACAAGTGCAAGCCCATTTACTGTTTACCAGTCAGTGAAGCCTTATACCACTCATAGTAAATGATTTTTTTTTTTTTTTTCAATAAGGCTTTCAAGATTTGAGCTGAGAGAGTATTTTTGTCACAAATACTATCACCCATTATGCTTTAGGTACTCCATGATGAATGCTACTATTACATCCTACGTCTGGCTACTGAGACTGCTTAACTCTCAGTCTAATATCCATGGCTCCTTTCATGAAGTCATTTTTAATGGAGGCTGTTGTGTCCTCTCCTTGCAGGACATGTCAAACAGCAGTTTTAAGGTAGCTCAGCACAGGTGTTACTATTGATGTGAACATACAGTCTAACATGTACTGTATATACCTGTTGTGATGATGGCCATTGCTCAACCATTGTATTTTTTCTCTCTCACTGAAACACACACACACGCACGCACACACACACATAAACCCACACACTATGTGGTCTACGAACCTGAATGGTACGACTTCCTTAGTAGCAGTAATATTAGCATTGGGATGTGCACTAAGAAGCAGGCACACAGTCAAAATTTCTTGCAACATTTTCTAATTTCATATATGATAGATGATGTGGTAATGTTTTAGAAGAAGAACAAATCCTCTGCAAAGGACCCCATGTGTTTTGATTTTTAAAAAAGCACAATTGTAAACATACTGGATCATTTGAGCCTCTGTTTTTCAATGCATCATCTCAGCAGTTTGAATACATCTTGGGTGTACACACATACTAAAAATGCATTTTTGTTTCTTACATCATTAAAGGGACAGTTTTAAAGGGTTGGGTGGTAGGTTATCACTGAAAGTCTTTGTGTGTGTGTGTGTGTGTGTGTGTGTGTGTGTGTGTGTGTGTGTGTAGGTCTATTCTGGATCTGTGTGACACTGGT